>CAWVNZ010000163.1:0-79740 GCA_963930735.1 Dioctria linearis | reverse complement strand
ATTATTTTTTGAATAATTTACTATAGAAAAGGCAATCCCTGCGTATTTAAAATTTGCGAGAGTAAAAAATTATTTTTTGAATAATTTACTATAGAAAAGGCAATCCCTGGCGCAATTACAATTTGCGACAGTAGAAAATTAATTTGTGAGAAATTTACTATAGAAAAGGCCATCCCTGGCGCAATTAAAATTTGCGACAGTAAAAAATTATTTTTTGCAAAATTTACCGTAGAAAAGGCAATCCCTGGCGGATTTGAAATTTGCGACAGTAGAAAATTATTTTTTGAATAATTTACTATAGAAAAGGCAATCCCTGGCGCACTTAAAATTTGCGTCAGTATAAAATTATTTTTTGAATAATTTACTATAGAAAAGGCAATCCCTGGCGTAATTAAAATTTGCGACAGTAAAAAAATTATTTTTTGAATAATTTACTATAGAAAAGGCAATCCTTGGGCGTAATTACAATTTGCGACAGTAGAAAATTATTTTTTTGCAAAATTTACTATAGAAAAGGCAATCCCTGGCGTATTTAAAATTTGCGACAGTAAAAAATTAGTTTTTGAATAATTTACTATAGAAAAGGCAATCCCTGGCGTATTTAAAATTTGCGACAGTAAAAAATTATTTTTTGAATAATTTACTATAGAAAAGGCAATCCCTGGCGCACTTAAAATTTGCGACAGTATAAAATTATTTTTTGAATAATTTACTATAGAAAAGGCAATCCCTGGCGTATTTAAAATTTGCGAGAGTAAAAAATTATTTTTTGAATAATTTACTATAGAAAAGGCAATCCCTGGCGCAATTACAATTTGCGACAGTAGAAAATTAATTTGTGAGAAATTTACTATAGAAAAGGCAATCCCTGGCGCAATTAAAATTTGCGACAGTAAAAAATTATTTTTTGAATAATTTACTATAGAAAAGGCAATCCCTGGCGCACTTAAAATTTGCGACAGTATATAATTATTTTTTGAATAATTTACTATAAAAAAGGCAATCCCTGGCGTATTTAAAATTTGCGACAGTAAAAAATTATTTTTTGAATAATTTACTATAGAAAAGGCAATCCTGGCGCACTTAAAATTTGCGACAGTATAAAATTATTTTTTGAATAATTTACTATAGAAAAGGCAATCCCTGGCGTATTTAAAATTTGCGAGAGTAAAAAATTATTTTTTGAATAATTTACTATAGAAAAGGCAATCCCTGGCGCAATTACAATTTGCGACAGTAGAAAATTAATTTGTGAGAAATTTACTATAGAAAAGGCAATCCCTGGCGCAATTAAAATTTGCGACAGTAAAAAATTATTTTTTGCAAAATTTACCGTAGAAAAGGCAATCCCTGGCGGATTTGAAATTTGCGACAGTAGAAAATTATTTTTTGAATAATTTACTATAGAAAAGGCAATCCCTGGCGCACTTAAAATTTGCGTCAGTATAAAATTATTTTTTGAATAATTTACTATAGAAAAGGCAATCCCTGGCGTAATTAAAATTTGCGACAGTAAAAAATTATTTTTTGAATAATTTACTATAGAAAAGGCAATCCCTGGCGTATTTAAAATTTGCGACAGTAGAAAATTTATTTGTGAAAAATTTACCTGGCGAAATTGAAATTTGCGAGAGTAAAAAATTATTTTTTGAATAATTTACTATAGAAAAGGCAATCCCTGGCGCAATTAAAATTTGCGACAGTATAAAATTATTTTTTGAATAATTTACTATAGAAAAGGCAATCCCTGGCGTATTTAAAATTTGCGACAGTAAAAAATTATTTTTTGAATAATTTACTATAGAAAAGGCAATCCCTGGCGCACTTAAAATTTGCGACAGTATAAAATTATTTTTTGAATAATTTACTATAGAAAAGGCAATCCCTGGCGTATTTAAAATTTGCGACAGTAGAAAATTAATTTGTGAGAAATTTGCTTTAGAAAAGGCAATCCCTGGCGCAATTAAAATATGTGACAGTAAAAAATTATTTTTTGCAAAATTTACTGTAGAAAAGGCAATCCCTGGCGTAATTAAAATTTGCGAGAGTAGAAAATAATTTTTTGTATAATTTACTATAGAAAAGGCAATCCCTGGCGCAATTAAAATTTGCGACAGTAGAAAATTATTTTTTGAATAATTTACTATAGAAAAGGCAATCCCTGGCGCAATTAAAATTTGCGACAGTAAAAAATTATTTTTTGAATAATTTACTATAGAAAAGCAATCCCTGGCGCAATTAAAATTTGCGACAGTAGAAAATTATTTTTGAATAATTTACTATAGAAAAGGCAATCCCTGGCGCAATTAAAATTGCGACAGTAAAAAATTATTTTTTGAATAATTTACTATAGAAAAGGCAATCCCTGGCGTAATTAAAATTTGCGACAGTATAAAATTATTTTTTGAATAATTTACTATAGAAAAGGCAATCCCTGGCGTATTTAAAATTTGCGACAGTTAAAAAATTATTTTTTGAATAATTTACTATAGAAAAGGCAATCCCTGGCGCACTTAAAATTTGCGACAGTATAAAATTATTTTTTGCAAAATTTACTGTAGAAAAGGCAATCCCTGGCGTAATTAAAATTTGCGAGAGTAGAAAATAATTTTTTGTATAATTTACTATAGAAAAGGCAATCCCTGGCGCAATTAAAATTTGCGACAGTAGAAAATTATTTTTGAATAATTTACTATAGAAAAGGCAATCCCTGGCGCAATTAAAATTTGCGACAGTAAAAAATTATTTTTTGAATAATTTACTATAGAAAAGGCAATCCCTGGCGCAATTAAAATTTGCGACAGTAGAAAATTATTTTTGAATAATTTACTATAGAAAAGGCAATCCCTGGCGCAATTAAAATTTGCGACAGTAAAAAATTATTTTTGAATAATTTACTATAGAAAAGGCAATCCCTGGCGCAATTAAAATTTGCGACAGTATAAAATTATTTTTTGAATAATTTACTATAGAAAAGGCAATCCCTGGCGCAATTAAAATTTGCGACAGTATAAAATTATTTTTTGAATAATTTACTATAGAAAAGGCAATCCCTGGCGTATTTAAAATTTGCGACAGTAAAAAATTATTTTTTGAATAATTTACTATAGAAAAGGCAATCCCTGGCGCACTTAAAATTTGCGAAAGTATAAAAATATTTTTTAATAATTTACTATAGAAAAGGCAATCCCTGGCGTAATTAAAATTTGCGACAGTAAAAAATTATTTTTTGAATAATTTACTATAGAAAAGGCAATCCCTGGCGTAATTAAAAATTTGCGACAGTAAAAAATTATTTTTTGAATAATTTACTATAGAAAAGGCAATCCCTGGCACAATTAAAATTTGCGACAATAAAAAAATTATTTTTTGAATAATTTACTATAGAAAAGGCAATCCCTGGCGCAATTAAAATTTGCGACAGTAGAAAATTATTTTTTGAATAATTTACTATAGAAAAGGCAATCCCTGGCGCAATTAAAATTTGCGACAGTAAAAAATTATTTTTTGAATAATTTACTATAGAAAAGGCAATCCTTGGCGTAATTAAAATTTGCGACAGTATAAAATTATTTTTTGAATAATTTACTATAGAAAAGGCAATCCCTGGCGTATTTAAAATTTGCGACAGTAAAAAATTATTTTTCGAATAATTTACTATAGAAAAGGCAATCCCTGGCGTAATTAAAATTTGCGACAGTATAAAATAATTTTTTGAATAATTTACTATAGAAAAGGCAATCCCTGGCGTATTTAAAATTTGCGACAGTAAAAAATTATTTTTTGAATAATTTACTATAGAAAAGGCAATCCTGGCGCACTTAAAATTTGCGACAGTATATAATTATTTTTTGAATAATTTACTATAAAAAAGGCAATCCCTGGCGTATTTAAAATTTGCGACAGTAAAAAATTAGTTTTTGAATAATTTACTATAGAAAAGGCAATCCCTGGCGTATTTAAAATTTGCGACAGTAAAAAATTATTTTTTGAATAATTTACTATAGAAAAGGCAATCCCTGGCGCACTTAAAATTTGCGACAGTATAAAATTATTTTTTGAATAATTTACTATAGAAAAGGCAATCCCTGGCGTATTTAAATTTGCGAGAGTAAAAAATTATTTTTTGAATAATTTACTATAGAAAAGGCAATCCCTGGCGCAATTACAATTTGCGACAGTAGAAAATTAATTTGTGAGAAATTTACTATAGAAAAGGCCATCCCTGGCGCAATTAAAATTTGCGACAGTAAAAAAATTATTTTTTGCAAAATTTACCGTAGAAAAGGCAATCCCTGGCGGATTTGAAATTTGCGACAGTAGAAAATTATTTTTTGAATAATTTACTATAGAAAAGGCAATCCCTGGCGCACTTAAAATTTGCGTCAGTATAAAATTATTTTTTGAATAATTTACTATAGAAAAGGCAATCCCTGGCGTAATTAAAATTTGCGACAGTAAAAAATTATTTTTTGAATAATTTACTATAGAAAAGGCAATCCTTGGCGTAATTACAATTTGCGACAGTAGAAAATTATTTTTTTGCAAAATTTACTATAGAAAAGGCAATCCCTGGCGTATTTAAAATTTGCGACAGTAAAAATTAGTTTTTGAATAATTTACTATAGAAAAGGCAATCCCTGGCGTATTTAAAATTTGCGACAGTAAAAAATTATTTTTTGAATAATTTACTATAGAAAAGGCAATCCCTGGCGCACTTAAAATTTGCGACAGTATAAAATTATTTTTTGAATAATTTACTATAGAAAAGGCAATCCCTGGCGTATTTAAAATTTGCGAGAGTAAAAAATTATTTTTTGAATAATTTACTATAGAAAAGGCAATCCCTGGCGCAATTACAATTTGCGACAGTAGAAAATTAATTTGTGAGAAATTTACTATAGAAAAAGGCAATCCCTGGCGCAATTAAAATTTGCGACAGTAAAAAATTATTTTTTGAATAATTTACTATAGAAAAGGCAATCCCTGGCGCACTTAAAATTTGCGACAGTATATAATTATTTTTTGAATAATTTACTATAAAAAAGGCAATCCCTGGCGTATTTAAAATTTGCGACAGTAAAAATTATTTTTTGAATAATTTACTATAGAAAAGGCAATCCCTGGCGCACTTAAAATTTGCGACAGTATAAAATTATTTTTTGAATAATTTACTATAGAAAAGGCAATCCCTGGCGTATTTAAAATTTGCGAGAGTAAAAAATTATTTTTTGAATAATTTACTATAGAAAAGGCAATCCCTGGCGCAATTACAATTTGCGACAGTAGAAAATTAATTTGTGAGAAATTTACTATAGAAAAGGCAATCCCTGGCGCAATT
The DNA here is from genome assembly GCA_963930735.1 of Dioctria linearis. NCBI lineage: Eukaryota > Metazoa > Arthropoda > Insecta > Diptera > Asilidae > Dioctria > Dioctria linearis. The sequence goes on along the minus strand of CAWVNZ010000163.1, from coordinate 74,399 downwards.
AAAATTTGCGACAGTAAAAAATTATTTTTTGCAAAATTTACCGTAGAAAAGGCAATCCCTGGCGGATTTGAAATTTGCGACAGTAGAAAATTATTTTTTGAATAATTTACTATACAAAAGGCAATCCCTGGCGCACTTAAAATTTGCGTCAGTATAAAATTATTTTTTGAATAATTTACTATAGAAAAGGCAATCCCTGGCGTAATTAAAATTTGCGACAGTAAAAAATTATTTTTTGAATAATTTACTATAGAAAAGGCAATCCCTGGCGTATTTAAAATTTGCGACAGTAGAAAATTTATTTGTGAAAAATTTACCTGGCGAAATTGAAATTTGCGAGAGTAAAAAATTATTTTTTGAATAATTTACTATAGAAAAGGCAATCCCTGGCGCAATTAAAATTTGCGACAGTATAAAATTATTTTTTGAATAATTTACTATAGAAAAGGCAATCCCTGGCGTATTTAAAATTTGCGACAGTAAAAAATTATTTTTTTGAATAATTTACTATAGAAAAGGCAATCCTGGCGCACTTAAAATTTGCGACAGTATAAAATTATTTTTTGAATAATTACTATAGAAAAGGCAATCCCTGGCGTATTTAAAATTTGCGACAGTAGAAAATTAATTTGTGAGAAATTTGCTTTAGAAAAGGCAATCCCTGGCGCAATTAAAATATGCGACAGTAAAAAAATTATTTTTTGCAAAATTTACTGTAGAAAAGGCAATCCCTGGCGTAATTAAAATTTGCGAGAGTAGAAAATAATTTTTTGTATAATTTACTATAGAAAAGGCAATCCCTGGCGCAATTAAAATTTGCGACAGTAGAAAATTATTTTTTGAATAATTTACTATAGAAAAGGCAATCCCTGGCGCAATTAAAATTTGCGACAGTAAAAAATTATTTTTTGAATAATTTACTATAGAAAAGGCAATCCCTGGCGCAATTAAAATTTGCGACAGTAGAAAATTATTTTTGAATAATTTACTATAGAAAATGCAATCCCTGGCGCAATTAAAATTTGCGACAGTAAAAAATTATTTTTTGAATAATTTACTATAGAAAAGGCAATCCCTGGCGTAATTAAAATTTGCGACAGTATAAAAATTATTTTTTGAATAATTTACTATAGAAAAGGCAATCCCTGGCGTATTTAAAATTTGCGACAGTAAAAAATTATTTTTTGAATAATTTACTATAGAAAAGGCAATCCCTGGCGCACTTAAAATTTGCGACAGTATAAAATTATTTTTTGAATAATTTACTATAGAAAAGGCAATCCCTGGCGTATTTAAAATTTGCGACAGTAAAAAATTATTTTTTGCAAAATTTACTATAGAAAAGGCAATCCCTGGCGCAATTAAAATTTGCGACAGTAAAAAATTATTTTTTGAATAATTTACTATAGAAAAGGCAATCCCTGGCGCACTTAAAATTTGCGAAAGTATAAAAATATTTTTTGAATAATTTACTATAGAAAAGGCAATCCCTGGCGTAATTAAAATTTGCGACAGTAAAAAATTATTTTTTGAATAATTTACTATAGAAAAGGCAATCCCTGGCGTAATTAAAATTTGCGACAGTAAAAAATTATTTTTTTGAATAATTTACTATAGAAAAGGCAATCCCTGGCACAATTAAAATTTGCGACAATAAAAAAATTATTTTTTGAATAATTTACTATAGAAAAGGCAATCCCTGGCGCAATTAAAATTTGCGACAGTAGAAAATTATTTTTTGAATAATTTACTATAGAAAAGGCAATCCCTGGCGCAATTAAAATTTGCGACAGTAAAAAATTATTTTTTGAATAATTTACTATAGAAAAGGCAATCCTTGGCGTAATTAAAATTTTGCGACAGTATAAAATTATTTTTTGAATAATTTACTATAGAAAAGGCAATCCCTGGCGTATTTAAAATTTGCGACAGTAAAAAATTATTTTTCGAATAATTTACTATAGAAAAGGCAATCCCTGGCGTAATTAAAATTTGCGACAGTATAAAATAATTTTTTGAATAATTTACTATAGAAAAGGCAATCCCTGGCGTATTTAAAATTTGCGACAGTAAAAAATTATTTTTTGAATAATTTACTATAGAAAAGGCAATCCTGGCGCACTTAAAATTTGCGACAGTATATAATTATTTTTTGAATAATTTACTATAAAAAAGTCAATCCCTGGCGTATTTAAAATTTGCGACAGTAAAAAATTAGTTTTTGAATAATTTACTATAGAAAAGGCAATCCCTGGCGTATTTAAAATTTGCGACAGTAAAAAATTATTTTTTGAACAATTTACTATAGAAAAGGCAATCACTGGCGCACTTAAAATTTGCGACAGTATAAAATTATTTTTTGAATAATTTACTATAGAAAAGGCAATCCCTGGCGTATTTAAAATTTGCGAGAGTAAAAAATTATTTTTGAATAATTTACTATAGAAAAGGCAATCCCTGGCGCAATTACAATTTGCGACAGTAGAAAATTAATTTGTGAGAAATTTACTATAGAAAAGGCAATCCCTGGCGCAATTAAAATTTGCGACAGTAAAAAATTATTTTTTGCAAAATTTACCGTAGAAAAGGCAATCCCTGGCGGATTTGAAATTTGCGACAGTAGAAAATTATTTTTTGAATAATTTACTATAGAAAAGGCAATCCCTGGCGCACTTAAAATTTGCGTCAGTATAAAATTATTTTTTGAATAATTTACTATAGAAAAGGCAATCCCTGGCGTAATTAAAATTTGCGACAGTAAAAAATTATTTTTTGAATAATTTACTATAGAAAAGGCAATCCTTGGCGTAATTACAATTTGCGACAGTAGAAAATTATTTTTTTGCAAAATTTACTATAGAAAAGGCAATCCCTGGCGTAATTAAAATTTTCGACAGTAAAAAATTATTTTTTGAATAATTTACTTTAGAAAAGGCAATCCCTGGCGCACTTAAAATTTGCGACAGTATAAAATTATTTTTTGAATAATTTACTATAAAAAAGGCAATCCTTGGCGTATTTAAAATTTGCGACAGTAAAAAATTATTTTTTGCAAAATTTACTATAGAAAAGGCAATCCCTGGCGCAATTAAAATTTGCGACAGTAAAAAATTATTTTTTGAATAATTTACTATAGAAAAGGCAATCCCTGGCGCAATTAAAATTTGCGACAGTAAAAAATTATTTTTTGAATAATTTACTATAGAAAAGGCAATCCCTGGAGCACTTAAAATTTGCGACAGTATAAAATTATTTTTTGAATAATTTACTATAGAAAAGGCAATCCCTGGCGTAATTAAAATTTGCGACAGTAAAAAATTATTTTTTGAATAATTTACTATAGAAAAGGCAATCCCAGGCGTATTTAAAATTTGCGACATTAGAAAATTATTTTTTGAATAATTTACTATAGAAAAGGCAATCCCTGGCGTAATTAAAATTTGCGACAGTAGAAAATTAATTTGTGAGAAATTTACTATAGAAAAGGCAATCCCTGGCGCAATTAAAATTTGCGACAGTAAAAAATTATTTTTTGCAAAATTTACTGTAGAAAAGGCAATCCCTGGCGTAATTAAAATTTGCGAGAGTAGAAAATAATTTTTTGTATAATTTACTATAGAAAAGGCAATCCCTGGCGCAATTAAAATTTGCGACAGTAGAAAATTATTTTTTGAATAATTTACTATAGAAAAGGCAATCCCTGGCGCAATTAAAATTTGCGACAGTAAAAAATTATTTTTTGAATAATTTACTATAGAAAAGGCAATCCCTGGCGCAATTAAAATTTGCGACAGTAGAAAATTATTTTTGAATAATTTACTATAGAAAAGGCAATCCCTGGCGCAATTAAAATTTGCGACAGTAAAAAATTATTTTTTGAATAATTTACTATAGAAAAGGCAATCCCTGGCGTAATTAAAATTTGCGACAGTATAAAATTATTTTTTGAATAATTTACTATAGAAAAGGCAATCCCTGGCGTATTTAAAATTTGCGACAGTAGACAATTAATTTGTGAGAAATTTACTTTAGAAAAGGCAATCCCTGGCGCAATTAAAATATGCGACAGTAAAAAATTATTTTTTGCAAAATTTACTGTAGAAAAGGCAATCCCTGGCGTAATTAAAATTTGCGAGAGTAGAAAATAATTTTTTGTATAATTTACTATAGAAAAGGCAATCCCTGGCGCAATTAAAATTTGCGACAGTAGAAAATTATTTTTTGAATAATTTACTATAGAAAAGGCAATCCCTGGCGCAATTAAAATTTGCGACAGTAAAAAATTATTTTTTGAATAATTTACTATAGAAAAGGCAATCCCTGGCGCATTTAAAATTTGCGACAGTAGAAAATTATTTTTGAATAATTTACTATAGAAAAGGCAATCCCTGGCGCAATTAAAATTTGCGACAGTAAAAAATTATTTTTTGAATAATTTACTATAGAAAAGGCAATCCCTGGCGTAATTAAAATTTGCGACAGTATAAAATTATTTTTTGAATAATTTACTATAGAAAAGGCAATCCCTGGCGTATTTAAAATTTGCGACAGTAAAAAATTATTTTTTGAATAATTTACTATAGAAAAGGCAATCCCTGGCGCACTTAAAATTTGCGACAGTATAAAATTATTTTTTGAATAATTTACTATAGAAAAGGCAATCCCTGGCGTATTTAAAATATGCGACTGTAAAAAATTATTTTTTTGCAAAATTTACTATAGAAAAGGCAATCCCTGGCGCAATTAAAATTTGCGACAGTAAAAAATTATTTTTTGAATAATTTACTATAGAAAAGGCAATCCCTGGCGCACTTAAAATTTGCGAAAGTATAAAAATATTTTTTGAATATTTTACTATAGAAAAGGCAATCCCTGCGTAATTAAAATTTGCGACAGTAAAAAATTATTTTTTGAATAATTTACTATAGAAAAGGCAATCCCTGGCGTAATTAAAATTTGCGACAGTAAAAAATTATTTTTTGAATAATTTACTATAGAAAAGGCAATCCCTGGCACAATTAAAATTTGCGACAGTAAAAAATTATTTTTGAATAATTTACTATAGAAAAGGCAATCCCTGGCGCAATTAAAATTTGCGACAGTAGAAAATTATTTTTTGAATAATTTACTATAGAAAAGGCAATCCCTGGCGTATTTAAAATTTGCGACAGTAAAAAATTATTTTTTTAATAATTTACTATAGAAAAGGCAATCCCTGGCGCACTTAAAATTTGCGACAGTATATAATTATTTTTTGAATAATTTACTATAAAAAAGGCAATCCTGGCGTATTTAAAATTTGCGACAGTAAAAAATTAGTTTTTGAATAATTTACTATAGAAAAGGCAACTCCTGGCGCAATTACAATTTGCGACAGTAGAAAATTAATTTGTGAGAAATTTACTATAGAAAAGGCAATCCCTGGCGCAATTAAAATTTGCGACAGTAAAAAATTATTTTTTGCAAAATTTACTGTAGAAAAGGCAATCCCTGGCGGATTTGAAATTTGCGACAGTAGAAAATTATTTTTTGAATAATTTACTATAGAAAAGGCAATCCCTGGCGCACTTAAAATTTGCGACAGTCTAAAATTATTTTTTGAATAATTTTACTATAGAAAAGGCAATCCCTGGCGTAATTAAAATTTGCGACAGTAAAAAATTATGTTTTGCAAAATTTACTGTAGAAAAGGCAATCCCTGGCGGATTTGAAATTTGCGACAGTAGAAAATTATTTTTTGAATAATTTACTATAGAAAAGGCGATCCCTGGCGCACTTAAAATTTGCGACAGTATAAAATTATTTTTTGAATAATTTACTATAGAAAAGGCAATCCCTGGCGTAATTAAAATTTGCGAGAGTAAAAAATTATTTTTTGAATAATTTACTATAGAAAAGGCAATCCTGGCATAATTAAAATTTGCGACAGTAGAAAATTATTTTTTTGCAAAATTTACTATAGAAAAGGCAATCCCTGGCGTAATTAAAATTTGCGACAGTAAAAAATTATTTTTTGAATAATTTACTATAGAAAAGGCAATCCCTGGCGCACTTAAAATTTGCGACAGTATAAAATTATTTTTTGAATAATTTACTATAGAAAAGGCAATCCCTGGCATATTTAAAATTTGCGACAGTAAAAAATTATTTTTTGCAAAATTTACTATAGAAAAGGCAATCCCTGGCGCAATTAAAATTTGCGACAGTAAAAAATTATTTTTTGAATAATTTACTATAGAAAAGGCAATCCCTGGCGCAATTAAAATTTGCGACAGTAAAAAATTATTTTTTGAATAATTTACTATAGAAAAGGCAATCCCTGGCGCACTTAAAATTTGCGACAGTATAAAATTATTTTTTGAATAATTTACTATAGAAAAGGCAATCCCTGGCGTAATTAAAATTTGCGACAGTAAAAAATTATTTTTTGAATAATTTACTATAGAAAAGGCAATCCCTGGCGTATTTAAAATTTGCGACAGTAGAAAATTATTTTTTGAATAATTTACTATAAAAAAGGCAATCCCTGGCTTAATTAAAATTTGCGACAGTAGAAAATTAATTTGTGAGAAATTTACTATAGAAAAGGCAATCCCTGGCGCAATTAAAATTTGCGACAGTAAAAAATTATTTTTTGCAAAATTTAACTGTAGAAAAGGTAATCCCTGGCGTAATTAAAATTTGCGACAGTAGAAAATTATTTTTTGAATAATTTACTATAGAAAAGTCAATCCCTGGCGCAATTAAAATTTGCAACAGTAGAAAATTATTTTTTGAATAATTTACTATAGAAAAGGCAATCCCTGGCGCAATTAAAATTTGCGACAGTAAAAAATTATTTTTTGAATAATTTACTATAGAAAAGGCAATCCCTGGCGCAATTAAAATTTGCGACAGTAGAAAATTATTTTTTGAATAATTTACTATAGAAGAGGCAATCCCTGGCGCAATTAAAATTTGCGACAGTAAAAAATTATTTTTTGAATAATTTACTATAGAAAAGGCAATCCCTGGCGTAATTAAAATTTGCGATAGTATAAAATTATTTTTTGAATAATTTACTATAGAAAAGGCAATCCCTGGCGTATTTAAAATTTGCGACAGTAAAAAATTATTTTTTGAATAATTTACTATAGAAAAGGCAATCCCTGGCGCACTTAAAATTTGCGACAGTATAAAATTATTTTTTGAATAATTTACTATAGAAAAGGCAATCCCTGGCGTATTTAAAATTTGCGACAGTAAAAAATTATTTTTTGGAAAATTTACTATAGAAAAGGCAATCTCTGGCGCAATTAAAATTTGCGACAGTAAAAAATTATTTTTTGCAAAATTTACTGTAGAAAAGGCAATCCCTGGCGGATTTGAAATTTGCGACAGTAGAAAATTATTTTTTGAATAATATACTATAGAAAAGGCAATCCCTGGCGCACTTAAAATTTGCGACAGTATAAAATTATTTTTTGATTAATTTACTATAGAAAAGGCAATCCCTGGCGTAATTAAAATTTGCGACAGTAGAAAATTATTTTTTGAATAATTTACTATAGAAAAGGCAATCCCTGGCGCAATTAAAATTTGCGACAGTAAAAAATTATTTTTTGAATAATTTACTATAGAAAAGGCAATCCCTGGCGCAATTAAAATTTGCGACAGTAGAAAATTATTTTTTGAAAAGTTTACTATAGAAAAGGCAATCCCTGGCGCAATTAAAATTTGCGACAGTATAAATTTATTTTTTGAATAATTTACTATAGAAAAGGCAATCCCTGGCGCACTTAAAATTTGCGACAGTAGAAAATTATTTTTTGAATAATTTACTATAGAAAAGGCAATCCCTGGCGTAATTAAAATTTGCGACAGTAGAAAATTATTTTTTGAATAATTTACGATAGAAAAGGCAATCCCTGGCGCAATTAAAATTTGCGACAGTAGAAAATTATTTTTTGAATAATTTACTATAGAAAAGGCAATCCCTGGCGTAATTAAAATTCGCGACAGTAGAAAATTATTTTTTGAATAATTTACTATACAAAAGGCAATCCCTGGCGTAATTAAAATTTGCGACAGTATAAAATTATTTTTTGAATAATTTACTATAGAAAAGGCAATCCCTGGCGTATTTAAAATTTGCGACAGTAAAAAATTATTTTTTGAATAATTTACTATAGAAAAGGCAATCCCTGGGATATTTAAAATTTGCGACAGTAAAAAATTAATTTGTGAGAAATTTACTATAGAAAAGGCAATCCCTGGCGCAATTAAAATTTGCGACAGTAAAAAATTATTTTTTGAATAATTTACTGTAGAAAAGGCAATCCCTGGCGCACTTAAAATTTGCGACAGTATAAAATTATTTTTTGAATAATTTACTATAGAAAAGGCAATCCCTGGCGTAATTAAAATTTGCGACAGTAAAAAATTATTTATTGAATATTTTACTATAGAAAAGGCAATCCCTGGCGTAATCAAAATTTGCGACAGTAGAAAATTATTTTTTGAATAATTTACCTGGCGCAATTAAAATTTGCGACAGTAAAAAATTATTTTTTGAATAATTTACTATAGAAAAGGCAATCCCTGGGATATTTAAAATTTGCGACAGTAGAAAATTATTTTTCGAATAATTTACTATAGAAAAGGCAATCCCTGGCGTAATTAAAATTTGCGACAGTAAAAAATTATTTTTTGAATAATTTACTATAGAAAAGGCAATCCCTGGCGCAATTAAAATTTGCGACAGTAAAAAATTATTTTTTGAATAATTTACTATAGAAAAGGCAATCCCTGGCGTAATTAAAATTTGCGACAGTAGAAAATTATTTTTTGAATAATTTACCTGGCGAAATTGAAATTTGCGACAGTAAAAAATTATTTTTTGAATAATTTACTATAGAAAAGGCAATCCATGGCGCAATTAAAATTTGCGACAGTAGAAAATTATTTTTTGAATAATTTACTATAGAAAAGGCAATCCCTGGCGCAATTAAAATTTGCGACAGTAGAAAATTATTTTTTGAATAATTTACTATAGAAAACGCAATCCCTGGCGTAATTAAAATTTGCGACAGTATAAAATTATTTTTTGAATAATTTACTATAGAAAAGGCAATCCCTGGCGCAATTAAAATTTGCGACAGTAAAAAATTATTTTTTGAATAATTTACTATAGAAAAGGCAATCCCTGGCGTAATTAAAATTTGCGACAGTATAAAATTATTTTTTGAATAATTTACTATAGAAAAGGCAATCCCTGGCGCAATTAAAATTTGCGACAGTAAAAAATTATTTTTTGAATAATTTACTATAGAAAAGGCAATCCCTGGCGCAATTAAAATTTGCGACAGTAAAAAATTATTTTTTGAATAATTTACTATAGAAAAGGCAATCCCTGGCGTAATTAAAATTTGCGACAGTAGAAAATTATTTTTTTGCTAAATTTACTATAGAAAAGGCAATCCCTGGCGTATTTAAAATTTGCGACAGTAAAAAATTATTTTTTGAATAATTTACTATAGAAAAGGCAATCCCTGGCGCAATTAAAATTTGCGACAGTAAAAAATTATTTTTGAATAATTTACTATAGAAAAGGCAATCCCTGGCGCAATTAAAATTTGCGACAGTAGAAAATTATTTTTTGCAAAATTTAATATAGAAAAGGCAATCCCTGGCGTAATTAAAATTTGCGACAGTAGAAAATTATTTTTTGAATAATTTACTATAGAAAAGGCAATCCCTGGCGCAATTAAAATTTGCGACAGTAAAAAATTATTTTTTGAATAATTTACTATAGAAAAGGCAATCCTTGGCGCAATTAAAATTTGCGACAGTAGAAAATTATTTTTGAAAAGTTTACTATAGAAAAGGCAATCCCTGGCGCACTTAAAATTTGCGACAGTAAAAAATTATTTTTTGAATAATTTACTATAGAAAAGGCAATCCCTGGCGCAATTAAAATTTGCGACAGTAGAAAATTATTTTTTGAAAAGTTTGCTATAGAAAAGGCACTCCCTGGATTAATTAAAATTTGCGACAGTATAAAATTATTTTTTGAATAATTTACTATAGAAAAGGCAATCCCTGGCGCACTTAAAATTTGCGACAGTAGAAAATTATTTTTTGAATAATTTACTATAGAAAAGGCAATCCCTGGCGTAATTAAAATTTGCGAGAGTAGAAAATTATTTTTTGAATAATTTACGATAGAAAAGGCAATCCCTGGCGCAATTAAAATTTGCGACAGTAGAAAATTATTTTTTGAATAATTTACTATAGAAAAGGCAATCCCTGGCGTAATTAAAATTTGCGACAGTAGAAAATTATTTTTTGAATAATTTACTATAGAAAAGGCAATCCCTGGCGTAATTAAAATTTGCGACAGTATAAAATTATTTTTTGAATAATTTACTATAGAAAAGGCAATCCCTGGCGCACTTAAAATTTGCGACAGTAGAAAATTATTTTTTGAATAATTTACTATAGAAAAGGCAATCCCTGGGGTAATTAAAATTTGCGACAGTAGAAAATTATTTTTTGAATAATTTACGATAGAAAAGGCAATCCCTGGCGCAATTAAAATTTGCGACAGTAGAAAATTATTTTTTGAATAATTTACTATAGAAAAGGCAATCCCTGGCTTAATTAAAATTTGCGACAGTAGAAAATTATTTTTTGAATAATTTACTATAGAAAAGGCAATCCCTGGCGTAATTAAAATTTGCGACAGTATAAAATTATTTTTTGAATAATTTACTATAGAAAAGGCAATCCCTGGCGTATTTAAAATTTGCGACAGTAAAAAATAATTTTTTGAATAATTTTCTATAGAAAAGGCAATCCCTGGAATATTTAAAATTTGCGACAGTAAAAAATTAATTTGTGAGAAATTTACTATAGGAAAGGCAATCCCTGGCGCAATTAAAATTTGCGACAGTAGAAAATTATTTTTTGAATAATTTACTATAGAAAAGGCAATCCCTGGCTTAATTAAAATTTGCGACAGTAGAAAATTATTTTTTGAATAATTTACTATAGAAAAGGCAATCCCTGGCGTAATTAAAATTTGCGACAGTATAAAATTATTTTTTGAATAATTTACTATAGAAAAGGCAATCCCTGGCGTAATTAAAATTTGCGACAGTAAAAAATTTTTTTTTGAATAATTTACTATAGAAAAGGCAATCCCTGGCGCAATTAAAATTTGCGACAGTAAAAAATTATTTTTTGAATAATTTACTATAGAAAAGGCAATCCCTGGCGTAATTATAATTTGCGACAGTAGAAAATTATTTTTTGAATAATTTACCTGGCGAAATTGAAATTTGCGACAGTAAAAAATTATTTTTTGAATAATTTACTATAGAAAAGGCAATCCATGGCGCAATTAAAATTTGGGACAGTAGAAAATTATTTTTTGAATAATTTACTATAGAAAAGGCAATCCCTGGCGCAATTAAAATTTGCGACAGTAGAAAATTATTTTTTGAATAATTTACTATAGAAAAGGCAATCCCTGGCGCAATTAAAATTTGCGACAGTATAAAATTATTTTTTGAATAATTTACTATAGAAAAGGCAATCCCTGTCGCATTTAAAATTTGCGACAGTAGAAAATTATTTTTTGAATAGTTTACTATAGAAAAGGCAATCCCTGGCGTAATTAAAATTTGCGACAGTAGAAAATTATTTTTTGAATAATTTACCTGGCGCAATTAAAATTTGCGACAGTAAAAAATTATTTTTTGAAAAATTTACTATAGAAAAGGCAATCCCTGGGATATTTAAAATTTGCGATAATAGAAAATTATTTTTTGAATAATTTTCTATAGAAAAGGCAATCCCTGGCGTAATTAAAATTTGCGACAGTAAAAAATTATTTTTTGAATAATTTACTATAGAAAAGGCAATCCCTGGCGCAATTAAAATTTGCGACAGTAAAAAATTATTTTTTGAATAATTTACTATAGAAAAGGCAATCCCTGGCGTAATTAAAATTTGCGACAGTAGAAAATTATTTTTTGAATAATTTACCTGGCGAAATTGAAATTTGCGACAGTAAAAAATTATTTTTTGAATAATTTACTATAGAAAAGGCAATCCATGGCGCAATTAAAATTTGGGACAGTAGAAAATTATTTTTTGAATAATTTACTATAGAAAAGGCAATCCCTGGCGCAATTAAAATTTGCGACAGTAAAAAATTATTTTTTGAATAATTTACTATAGAAAAGGCAATCCCTGGCGCAATTAAAATTTGCGACAGTATAAAATTATTTTTTGAATAATTTACTATAGAAAAGGCAATCCCTGTCGCATTTAAAATTTGCGACAGTAGAAAATTATTTTTTGAATAATTTACTATAGAAAAGGCAATCCCTGGCGTAATTAAAATTTGCGACAGTAGAAAATTATTTTTTGAATAAGTTACGATAGAAAAGGCAATCCCTGGCGCAATTAAAATTTGCGACAGTAGAAAATTATTTTTTGAATAATTTACTATAGAAAAGGCAATCCCTGGCGTGATTAAAATTTGCGACAGTAGAAAATTATTTTTTGAATAATTTACTATAGAAAAGGCAATCCCTGGCGTAATTAAAATTTGCGACAGTATAAAATTATTTTTTGAATAATTTACTATAGAAAAGGCAATCCCTGGCGCACTTAAAATTTGCGACAGTAGAAAATTATTTTTTGAATAATTTACAATAGAAAAGGCAATCCCTGGCGTAATTAAAATTTGCGACAGTAGAAAATTATTTTTTGAATAATTTACGATAGAAAAGGCAATCCCTGGCGCAATTAAAATTTGCGACAGTAGAAAATTATTTTTTGAATAATTTACTATAGAAAAGGCAATCCCTGGCGTAATTAAAATTTGCGACAGTAGAAAATTATTTTTTGAATAATTTACTATAGAAAAGGCAATCCCTGGCGTAATTAAAATTTGCGACAGTATAAAATTATTTTTTGAATAATTTACTATAGAAAAGGCAATCCCTGGCGTATTTAAAATTTGCGACAGTAAAAAATTATTTTTTGAAACAATTTACTATAGAAAAGGCAATCCCTGGGATATTTAAATTTGCGACAGTAAAAAATTAATTTGTGAGAAATTTACTATAGAAAAGGCAATCTCTGGCGCAATTAAAATTTGCGACAGTAAAAATTATTTTTTGAATAATTTACTATAGAAAAGGCAATCCCTGCGCACTTAAAATTTGCGACAGTATAAAATTATTTTTTGAATAATTTACTATAGAAAAGGCAATCCCTGGCGTAATTAAAATTTGCGACAGTAAAAAATTATTTTTTGAATAGTTTACTATAGAAAAGGCAATCCTGGTGTAATTAAAATTTGCGACAGTAGAAAATTATTTTTTGAATAATTTACCTGGCGCAATTAAAATTTGCGACAGTAAAAAATTATTTTTTGAATAATTTACTATAGAAAAGGCAATCCCTGGGATATTTAAAATTTGCGACAGTAGAAAATTATTTTTTTGAATATTATACTATAGAAAAGGCAATCCCTGGCGTAATTAAAATTTGCGACAGTAAAAAATTATTTTTTGAATAATTTACTATAGAAAAGGCAATCCCTGGCGCAATTAAAATTTGCGACAGTAAAAAATTATTTTTTGAATAATTTACTATAGAAAAGGCAATCCCTGGCGTAATTAAAATTTGCGACAGTAGAAAATTATTTTTTGAATAATTTACCTGGCGAAATTGAAATTTGCGACAGTAAAAAATTATTTTTTGAATAATTTACTATAGAAAAGGCAATCCATGGCGCAATTAAAATTTGCGACAGTAGAAAATTATTTTTTGAATAATTTACTATAGAAAAGGCAATCCCTGGCGCAATTAAAATTTGCGACAGTTGAAAATTAGTTTTTGAATAATTTACTATAGAAAAGGCAATCCCTGGCGCAATTAAAATTTGCGACAGTAAAAAATTATTTTTTGAATAATTTACTATAGGAAAGGCAATCCCTGGCGTAATTAAAATTTGCGACAGTAGAAAATTATTTTTTGAATAATTTACCTGGCGAAATTGAAATTTGCGACAGTAAAAAATTATTTTTTGAATAATTTACTATAGAAAAGGCAATGCATGGCGCAATTAAAATTTGCGACAGTAGAAAATTATTTTTTGAATAATTTACTATAGAAAAGGCAATCCCTGGCGCAATTAAAATTTGCGACAGTAGAAAATAATTTTTTGAATAATTTACTATAGAAAAGGCAATCCCTGGCGTAACTAAAATTTGCGACAGTAAAAAATTATTTTTTGAATAATTTACTATAGAAAAGGCAATCCCTGGGATATTTAAAATTTGCGACAATAAAAAATTAATTTGTGAGAAATTTACTATAGAAAAGGCAATCCCTGGCGCAATTTAAATTTGCGACAGTAAAAAATTATTTTTTGAATAATTTACTATAGAAAAGGCAATCCCTGGCGCACTTAAAATTTGCGACAGTATAAAATTATTTTTTGAATAATTTACTATAGAAAAGGCAATCCCTGGCGTAATTAAAACTTGAGATAGTAAAAAATTATTTTTTGAATAGTTTACTATAGAAAAGGCAATCCCTGGCGTAATTAAAATTTGCGACAGTAGAAAATTATTTTTTGAATAATTTACCTGGCGCAATTAAAATTTGCGACAGTAAAAAATTATTTTTGGAATAATTTACTATAGAAAAGGCAATCCCTGGGATATTTAAAATTTGCGACAGTAGAAAATTATTTTTTGAATAATTTACTATAGAAAAGGTTATCCCTGGCGTAATTAAAATTTGCGACAGTAAAAAATTATTTTTTGAATAATTTACTATAGAAAAGGTAATCCCTGGCGTAATTAAAATTTGCGACAGTAGAAAATTATTTTTTGAATAATTTACCTGGCGAAATTGAAATTTGCGACAGTAAAAAATTATTTTTGGAATAATTTACTATAGAAAAGGCAATCCATGGCGCAACTAAAATTTGCGACAGTAGAAAATTATTTTTTGAATAATTTACTATAGAAAAGGTTATCCCTGGCGTAATTAAAATTTGCGACAGTAAAAAATTATTTTTTGAATAATTTACTATAGAAAAGGCAATCCCTGGCGTATTTAAAATTTGCGACAGTAAAAAATTATTTTTTGAATAATTTACTATAGAAAAGGCAATCCCTGGGATATTTAAAATTTGCGACAGTAAAAAATTAATTTGTGAGAAATTTACTATAGAAAAGGCAATCCCTGGCGCAATTAAAATTTGCGACAGTAAAAAATTATTTTTTGAATAATTTACTATAGAAAAGGCAATCCCTGGCGTAATTAAAATTTGCGACAGTAGAAAATTATTTTTTGAATAATTTACCTGGCGAAATTGAAATTTGCGACAGTAAAAAATTATTTTTTGAATAATTTACTATAGAAAAGGCAATCCATGGCGCAATTAAAATTTGCGACAGTAGAAAATTATTTTTTGAATAATTTACTATAGAAAAGGCAATCCCTGGCGCACTTAAAATTTGCGACAGTAGAAAATTATTTTTTGAATAATTTACTATAGAAAAGGCAATCCCTGGCGTAATTAAAATTTGCGACAGTAGAAAATTATTTTTTGAATAATTTACCTGGCGCAATTAAAATTTGCGACAGTAAAAAATTATTTTTTGTATAATTTACTATAGAAAAGGCAATCCCTGGGATATTTAAAATTTGCGACAGTAGAAAATTATTTTTTGAATAATTTACTATAGAAAAGGCAATCCCTGGCGTAATTAAAATTTGCGACAGTAAAAAATTATTTTTTGAATAATTTACTATAGAAAAGGCAATCCCTGGCGCAATTAAAATTTGCGACAGTAAAAAATTATTTTTTGAATAATTTACTATAGAAAAGGCAATCCCTGGCGTAATTAAAATTTGCGACAGTAGAAAATTATTTTTTGAATAATTTACCTGGCGAAATTGAAATTTGCGACAGTAAAAAATTATTTTTTGAATAATTTACTATAGAAAAGGCAATCCATGGCGCAATTAAAATTTGCGACAGTAGAAAATTATTTTTTGAATAATTTACTATAGAAAAGGCAATCCCTGGCGCACTTAAAATTTGCGACAGTAGAAAATTATTTTTTGAATAATTTACTATAGAAAAGGCAATCCCTGGCGTAATTAAAATTTGCGACAGTAGAAAATTATTTTTTGAATAACTTACGATAGAAAAGGCAATCCCTGGCGCAATTAAAATTTGCGACAGTAGAAAATTATTTTTTGAATAATTTACTATAGAAAAGGCAATCCCTGGCGTAATTAAAATTTGCGACAGTAGAAAATTATTTTTTGAATAATTTACTATAGAAAAGGCAATCCCTGGCGTAATTAAAATTTGCGACAGTAGAAAATTATTTTTTGAATAATTTACGATAGAAAAGGCAATCCCTGGCGCAATTAAAATTTGCGACAGTAGAAAATTATTTTTTTTGTATAATTTACTATAGAAAAGGCAATCCCTGGCGTAATTAAAATTTGCGACAGTAGAAAACTATTTTTTGAATAATTTACTATAGAAAAGGCAATCCCTGGCGTAATTAAAATTTGCGACAGTATAAAATTATTTTTTGAATAATTTACTATAGAAAAGGCAATCCCTGGCGCACTTAAAATTTGCGACAGTAGAAAATTATTTTTTGAATAATTTACTATAGAAAAGGCAATCCCTGGCGTAATTAAAATTTGCGACAGTAGAAAATTATTTTTTGAATAATTTACGATAGAAAAGGCAATCCCTGGCGCAATTAAAATTTGCGACAGTAGAAAATTATTTTTTGAATAATTTACTATAGAAAAGGCAATCCCTGGCGTAATTAAAATTTGCGACAGTAGAAAATTATTTTTGGAATAATTTACTATAGAAAAGGCAATCCCTGGCCTAATTAAAATTTGCGACAGTATAAAATTATTTTTTGAATAATTTACTATAGAAAAGGCAATCCCTGGCGTATTTAAAATTTGCGACAGTAAAAAATTATTTTTTGAATAATTTACTATAGAAAAGGCAATCCCTGGGATATTTAAAATTTGCGACAGTAAAAAATTAATTTGTGAGAAATTTACTATAGAAAAGGCAATCTCTGGCGCAATTAAAATTTGCGACAGTAAAAAATTATTTTTTGAATAATTTACTATAGAAAAGGCAATCCCTGGCGCACTTAAAATTTGCGACAGTATAAAATTATTTTTTGAATAATTTACTATAGAAAAGGCAATCCCTGGCGTAATTAAAATTTGCGACAGTAAAAAATTATTTTTTGAATAGTTTACTATAGAAAAGGCAATCCCTGGTGTAATTAAAATTTGCGACAGTAGAAAATTATTTTTTGAATAATTTACCTGGCGCAATTGAAATTTGCGACAGTAAAAAATTATTTTTTGAATAATTTACTATAGAAAAGGCAATCCCTGGGATATTTAAAATTTGCGACAGTAAAAAATTATTTTTTGAATAATTTAATATAGAAAAGGCAATCCCTGGGATATTTAAAATTTGCGACAGTAAAAAATTAATTTGTGAGAAATTTACTATAGAAAAGGCAATCCCTGGCGCAATTAAAATTTGCGACAGTAAAAAATTATTTTTGAATAATTTACTATAGAAAAGGCAATCCCTGGCGCACTTAAAATTTGCGACAGTATAAAATTATTTTTTTGAATAATTTACTATAGAAAAGGCAATGCCTGGCGTAATTAAAATTTGCGACAGTAAAAAATTATTTTTTTGAATAGTTTACTATAGAAAAGGCAATCCCTGGCGTAATTAAAATTTGCGACAGTAGAAAATTATTTTTTGAATAATTTACCTGGCGCAATTAAAATTTGCGACAGTAAAAAATTATTTTTTGAATAATTTACTATAGAAAAGGCAATCCCTGGGATATTTAAAATTTGCGACAGTAGAAAATTATTTTTTGAATAATTTACTATAGAAAAGGCAATCCCTGGCGTAATTAAAATTTGCGACAGTAAAAAATTATTTTTTGAATAATTTACTATAGAAAAGGCAATCCCTGGCGCAATTAAAATTTGCGACAGTAAAAAATTATTTTTTGAATAATTTACTATAGAAAAGGCAATCCCTGGCGTAATTAAAATTTGCGACAGTAGAAAATTATTTTTTGAATAATTTACCTGGCGAAATTGAAATTTGCGACAGTAAAAAATTATTTTTTGAATAATTTACTATAGAAAAGGCAAGCCATGGCGCAATTAAAATTTGCGACAGTAGTAAATTATTTTTTGAGTAATTTACTATAGAAAAGGCAATCCCTGGCGTATTTAAAATTTGCGACAGTAAAAAATTATTTTTTGAATAATTTACTATAGAAAAGGCAATCCCTGGGATATTTAAAATTTGCGACAGTAAAAAATTAATTTGTGAGAAATTTACTATAGAAAAGGCAATCCCTGGCGCAATTAAAATTTGCGACAGTAAAAAATTATTTTTTGAATAATTTACTATAGAAAAGGAAATCCCTGGCGCACTTAAAATTTGCGACAGTATAAAATTATTTTTTGAATAATTTACTATAGAAAAGGCAATCCCTGGCGTAATTAAAATTTGCGACAGTAAAAAATTATTTTCTGAATAGTTTACTATAGAAAAGGCAATCCCTGGCGTAATTAAAATTTGCGACAGTAGAAAATTATTTTTTGAATAATTTACCTGGCGCAATTAAAATTTGCGACAGTAAAAAATTATTTTTTGAATAATTTACTATAGAAAAGGCAATCCCTGGGATATTTAAAATTTGCGACAGTAGAAAATTATTTTTTGAATAATTTACTATAGAAAAGGCAATCCCTAGCGTAATTAAAATTTGCGACAGTAAACAATTATTTTTTGAATAATTTACTATAGAAAAGGCAATCCCTGGCGCAATTAAAATTTGCGACAGTAAAAAATTATTTTTTGAATAATTTACTATAGAAAAGGCAATCCCTGGCGTAATTAAAATTTGCGACAGTAGAAAATTATTTTTTGAATAATTTACCTGGCGAAATTGAAATTTGCGACAGTAAAAAATTATTTTTTGAATAATTTACTATAGAAAAGGCAATCCATGGCGCAATTAAAATTTGCGACAGTAGAAAATTATTTTTTGAATAATTTACTACAGAAAAGGCAATCCCTGGCGTACTTAAAATTTGCGACAGTAGAAAATTATTTTTTGAATAATTTACTATAGAAAAGGCAATCCCTGGCGTAATTAAAATTTGCGACAGTAGAAAATTATTTTTTGAATAACTTACGATAGAAAAGGCAATCCCTGGCGCAATTAAAATTTGCGACAGTAGAAAATTATTTTTTGAATAATTTACTATAGAAAAGGCAATCCCTGGCGTAATTAAAATTTGCGACAGTAGAAAATTATTTTTTTGAATAATTTGCTATAGAAAAGGCAATCCCTGGCGTAATTAAAATTTGCGACAGTATAAAATTATTTTTTGAATAATTTACTATAGAAAAGGCAATCCCTTGGCGTATTTAAAATTTCCGACAGTAAAAAATTATTTTTTGAATAATTTACTATAGAAAAGGCAATCCCTGGGATATTTAAAATTTGCGACAGTAAATAATTAATTTGTGAGAAATTTACTATAGAAAAGGCAATCCCTGGCGCAATTAAAATTTGCGACAGTAAAAAATTATTTTTTGAATAATTTACTATAGAAAAGGCAATCCCTGGCGCACTTAAAATTTGCGACAGTATAAAATTATTTTTTGAATAATTTACTATAGAAAAGGCAATCCCTGGCGTAATTAAAATTTGCGACAGTAAAAAATTATTTTTTGAATAGTTTACTATAGAAAAGGCAATCCCTGGCGTAATTAAAATTTGCGACAGTAGAAAATTATTTTTTGAATAATTTACTATAGAAAAGGCAATCCCTGGCGTAATTAAAATTTGCGACAGTATAAAATTATTTTTTGAATAATTTACTATAGAAAAGGCAATCCCTGGCGTATTTAAAATTTGCGACAGTAAAAAATTATTTTTTGAATAATTTACTATAGAAAAGGCAATACCTGGGATATTTAAAATTTGCGACAGTAAAAAATTAATTTGTGAGAAATTTACTATAGAAAAGGCAATCCCTGGCGCAATTAAAATTTGCGACAGTAAAAAATTATTTTTTGAATAATTTACTATAGAAAAGGCAATCCCTGGCGCACTTAAAATTTGCGACAGTATAAAATTATTTTTTGAATAATTTACTATAGAAAAGGCAATCCCCTGGCGTAATTAAAGTTTGCGACAGTAAAAAATTATTTTTTGAATAGTTTACTATAGAAAAGGCAATCCCTGGCGTAATTAAAATTTGCGACAGTAGAAAATTATTTTTTGAATAATTTACCTGGCGCAATTAAAATTTGCGACAGTAAAAAATTTTTTTTTGAATAATTTACTATAGAAAAGGCAATCCCTGGGATATTTAAAATTTGCGACAGTAGAAAATTATTTTTTGAATAATTTACTATAGAAAAGGCAATCCCTGGCGTAATTAAAATTTGCGACAGTAAAAAATTATTTTTTGAATAATTTACTATAGAAAAGGCAATCCCTGGCGCAATTAAAATTTGCGACAATAAAAAATTACTTTTTGAATAATTTACTATAGAAAAGGCAATCCCTGGCGTAATTAAAATTTGCGACAGTAGAAAATTATTTTTTGAATAATTTACCTGGCGAAATTGAAATTTGCGACAGTAAAAAATTATTTTTTGAATAGTTTACTATAGAAAAGGCAATCCCTGGCGTAATTAAAATTTGCGACAGTAGAAAATTATTTTTTGAATAATTTACTATAGAAAAGGCAATCCCTGGCGTAATTAAAATTTGCGACAGTATAAAATTATTTTTTGAATAATTTACTATAGAAAAGGCAATCCCTGGCGCACTTAAAATTTGCGACAGTATAAAATTATTTTTTGAATAATTTACTATAGAAAAGGCAATCCCTGGCGTAATTAAAGTTTGCGACAGTAAAAAATTATTTTTTTGAATAGTTTACTATAGAAAAGGCAATCCCTGGCGTAATTAAAATTTGCGACAGTAGATAATTATTTTTTGAATAATTTACCTGGCGCAATTAAAATTTGCGACAGTAAAAAATTATTTTTTGAATAATTTACTATAGAAAAGGCAATCCCTGGGATATTTAAAATTTGCGACAGTACAAAATTATTTTTTGAATAATTTACTATAGAAAAGGCAATCCCTGGCGTAATTAAAATTTGCGACAGTAAAAAATTATTTTTTGAATAATTTACTATAGAAAAGGCAATCCCTGGCGCAATTAAAATTTGCGACAATAAAAAATTACTTTTTGAATAATTTACTATAGAAAAGGCAATCCCTGGCGTAATTAAAATTTGCGACAGTAGAAAATTATTTTTTGAATAATTTACCTGGCGAAATTGAAATTTGCGACAGTAAAAAATTATTTTTTGAATAATTTACTATAGAAAAGGCAATCCATGGCGCAATTAAAATTTGCGACAGTAGAAAATTATTTTTTGAATAATTTACTATAGAAAAGGCAATCCCTGGCGTATTTAAAATTTGCGACGGTAAAAAATTATTTTTTGAATAATTTACTATAGAAAAGGCAATCCCTGGGATATTTAAAATTTGCGACAGTAGAAAATTAATTTGTGAGAAATTTACTATAGAAAAGGCAATCCCTGGCGCAATTAAAATTTGCGACAGTATAAAATTATTTTTTAAATAATTTACTATAGAAAAGGCAATCCCTGGCGTAATTAAAATTTGCGACAGTAAAAAATTAATTTTTTGAATAGTTTACTATAGAAAAGGCAATCCCTGGCGTAATTAAAATTTGCGACAGTAGAAAATTATTTTTTGAATAATTTACCTGGCGCAATTGAAATTTGCGACAGTTGAAAATTATGTTTTGAATAATTTACAATAGAAAAGGCAATCCCTGGCCTAATTAAAATTTGCGACAGTATAAAATTATTTTTTGAATAATTTACTATAGAAAAGGCAATCCCTGGCGTAATTAAAATTTGCGACAGTAAAAAATTATTTTTTGAATAATTTACTATAGAAAAGGCAATCCCTGGCTCAATTACAATTTGCGACAGTAGAAAATTATTTTTTGAATAATTTACTATAAAAAAGGCAATCCCTGGCGTAGTTAAAATTTGCGACAGTAGAAAATTATTTTTTGAATAATTTACTATAGAAAAGGCAATCCATGGCGCAATTAAAATTTGCGACAGTAGAAAATTATTTTTTGAATAATTTACTATAGAAAATGCAATCCCTGGCGCAATTAAAATTTGCGACAGTAGAAAATTATTTTTTGAATAATTTACTATAGAAAAGGCAATCCCTGGCGTAATTAAAATTTGCGACAGTATAAAATTATTTTTTGAATAATTAACTATAGAAAAAGGCAATCCCTGGCGTATTTAAAATTTGCGACAGTAAAAAATTATTTTTTGAATAATTTACTATAGAAAAGGCAATCCCTGGGATATTTAAAATTTGCGACAGTAAAAAATTAATTTGTGAGAAATTTACTATAGAAAAGACAATCCCTGGCGCAATTAAAATTTGCGACAGTATAAAATTATTTTTTAAATAATTTACTATAGAAAAGGCAATCCCTGGCGTAATTAAAATTTGCGACAGTAAAAAATTATTTTTTTGAATAGTTTACTATAAAGAAGGCAATCCCTGGCGTAATTAAAATTTGCGACAGTAGAAAATTATTTTTTGAATAATTTACTTGGCGCAATTAAAATTTGCGACAGTAAAAAATTATTTTTTGAATAATTTACTATAGAAAAGGCAATCCCTGGGATATTTAAAATTTGCGACAGTAGAAAATTATTTTTTGAATAATTTACTATAGAAAAGGCAATCCCTGGCGTAATTAAAAATTGCGACAGTAAAAAATTATTTTTTGAATAATTTACTATAGAAAAGGCAATCCCTGGCGCAATTAAAATTTGCGACAGTAAAAAATAATTTTTTGAATAATTTACTATAGAAAAGGCAATCCCTGGCGTAATTAAAATTTGCGACAGTAGAAAATTATTTTTTGAATAACTTACCTGGCGAAATTGAAATTTGCGACAGTAAAAAATTATTTTTTGAATAATTTACTATAGAAAAGGCAATCCATGGCGCAATTAAAATTTGCGACAGTAGAAAATTATCTTTTGAATAATTTACTATAGAAATGGCAATCCCTGGCGTATTTAAAATTTGCGACAGTAAAAAATTATTTTTTGAATAATTTACTATAGAAAAGGCAATCCCTGGGATATTTAAAATTTGCGACAGTAAAAAATTAATTTGTGAGAAATTTACTATAGAAAAGGCAATCCCTGGCGCAATTAAAATTTGCGACAGTAAAAAATTATTTTTTGAATAATTTACTATAGAAAAGGCAATCCCTGGCGCACTTAAAATTTGCCACAGTATAAAATTATTTTTTGAATAATTTACTATAGAAAAGGCAATCCCTGTCGTAATTAAAATTTGCGACAGTAAAAAATTATTTTTTGAATAGTTTACTATAGAAAGGGCAATCCCTGGCGTAATTAAAATTTGCGACAGTAGAAAATTATTTTTTGAATAATTTTACCTGGCGCAATTAAAATTTGCGACAGTAAAAAATTATTTTTTGAATAATTTACTATAGAAAAGGCAATCCATGGCGCAATTAAAATTTGCGACAGTAGAAAATTATTTTTTGAATAATTTACTATAGAAAAGGCAATCCCTGGCGCAATTAAAATTTGCGACAGTAGAAAATTATTTTTTGAATAATTTACTATAGAAAAGGCAATCCCTGGCGTAATTAAAATTTGCGACAGTATAAAATTATTTTTTGAATAATTTACTATAGAAAAGGCAATCCCTGGCGCAATTAAAATTTGCGACAGTAAAAAATTATTTTTTGAATAATTTACTATAGAAAAGGCAATCCCTGGCGTAATTAAAATTTGCGACAGTATAAAATTATTTTTTGAATAATTTACTATAGAAAAGGCAATCCCTGGCGCAATTAAAATTTGCGACAGTAAAAAATTATTTTTTGAATAATTTACTATAAAAAAGGCAATCCCTGGCGCAATTAAAATTTGCGACAGTAAAAAATTATTTTTTGAATAATTTACTATAGAAAAGGCAATCCCTGGCGTAATTAAAATTTGCGACAGTAGAAAATTATTTTTTTGCAAAATTTACTATAGAAAAGGCAATCCCTGGCGTATTTAAAATTTGCGACAGTAAAAAATTATTTTTTGAATAATTTACTATAGAAAAGGCAATCCCTGGCGCAATTAAAATTTGCGACAGTAAAAAATTATTTTTTGAATAATTTACTATAGAAAAGGCAATCCCTGGCGCAATTAAAATTTGCGACAGTAGAAAAATTATTTTTTGCAAAATTTAATATAGAAAAGGCAATCCCTGGCGCAATTAAAATTTGCGACAGTAAAAAATTATTTTTTGAATAATTTACTATAGAAAAGGCAATCCCCTGGCGCACTTAAAATTTGCGACAGTATAAAATTATTTTTTGAATAATTTACTATAGAAAAGGTAATCCCTGGCGTAATTAAAATTTGCGACAGTAGAAAATTATTTTAGCAAAATTTACTATAGAAAAGGCAATCCCTGGCGCAATTAAAATTTGCGACAGTTAAAAATTATTTTTTGAATAATTTACTATAGAAAAGGCAATCGCTGACGCAATTAAAATTTGCGACAGTAAAAAATTATTTTTTGAATAATTTACTATAGAAAAGGCAATCCCTGGCGTAATTAAAATTTGCGACAGTAAAAAATTATTTTTTTGCAAAATTTACTATAGAAAAGGCAATCCCTGGCGTATTTAAAATTTGCGACAGTAAAAAATTATTTTTTGAGTAATTTACTATAGAAAAAGGCAATCTCTGGCGTAATTAAAATTTGCGACAGTAGAAAATTATTTTTTGCAAAATTTACTATAGAAAAGGCAATCCCTGGCGCAATTAAAATTTGCGACAGTATAAAATTATTTTTTGAATAATTTACTATAGAATAGGCAATCCCTGGCGCAATTAAAATTTGCGAAAGTAAAAAATTATTTTTTGAATAATTTACTATAGAAAAGGCAATCCCTGGCGTAATTAAAATTTGCGACAGTAGAAAATTATTTTTTGAATAATTTACTATAGAAAAGGCAATCCCTGGCGTAATTAAAATTTGCGACAGTATAAAATTATTTTTTGAATAATTTACTATAGAAAAGGCAATCCCTGGCGTAATTAAAATTTGCGACAGTAGAAAATTATTTTTTGAATAATTTACTATAGAAAAGGCAATCCCTGGCGCAATTAAAATTTGCGACAGTAAAAAATTATTTTTTGAATAATTTACTATAGAAAAGGCAATCCCTGGCGTAATTAAAATTTGCGACAGTAGAAAATTATTTTTTGAATAATTTACTATAGAAAAGGCAATCCCTGGGATATTTAAAATTTGCGACAGTAGAAAATTATTTTTTGAATAATTTACTATAGAAAAGGCAATCCCTGGCGTAATTAAAATTTCCGACAGTAAAAAATTATTTTTTGAATAATTTACTATAGAAAAGGCAATCCCTGGCGCAATTAAAATTTGCGACAGTAAAGAATTATTTTTTGAATAATTTACTATAGAAAAGGCAATCCCTGGCGCAATTAAAATTTGCGACAGTAGAAAATTATTTTTTGAATAATTTACTATAGAAAAGGCAATCCCTGGCGTAATTAAAATTTGCGACAGTATAAAATTATTTTTTGAATAATTTACTATAGAAAAGGCAATCCCTGGCGCAATTACAATTTGCGACAGTAGAAAATTAATTTGTGAGAAATTTACTATAGAAAAGGCAATCCCTGGCGCAATTAAAATTTGCGACAGTAAAAAATTATTTTTTGCAAAATTTACTGTAGAAAAGGCAATCCCTGGCGGATTTGAAATTTGCGACAGTAGAAAATTATTTTTTGAATAATTTACTATAGAAAAGGCAATCCCTGGCGCACTTAAAATTTGCGACAGTATAAAATTAGTTGTGAATAATTTACTATAGAAAAGGCAATCCCTGGCGTAATTAAAATTTGCGACAGTAAAAAATTATTTTTTGCAAAATTTACTGTAGAAAAGGCAATCCCTGGCGGATTTGAATTTTGCGACAGTAGAAAATTATTTTTTGAATAATTTACTATAGAAAAGGCAATCCTTGGCGCACTTAAAATTTGCGACAGTATAAAATTATTTTTTGAATAATTTACTATAGAAAAGGCAATCCCTGGCGTAATTAAAATTTGCGACAGTAAAAAATTATTTTATGAATAATTTACTATAGAAAAGGCAATCCCTGGCGTAATTAAAATTTGCGACAGTAGAAAATTATTTTTTTGCAAAACTTACTATAGAAAAGGCAATCCCTGGCGTATTTAAAATTTGCGACAGTAAAAAATTATTTTTTGAATAATTTACTATAGAAAAGGCAATCCCTGGCGTAATTAAAATCTGCGACAGTAGAAAATTATTTTTTGCAAAATTTACTACAGAAAAAGCAATCCCTGGCGCAATTAAAATTTGCGACAGTAAAAAATTATTTTTTGAATAATTTACTATAGAAAAGGCAATCCCTGGCGTAATTAAAATTTGCGACAGTAAAAAATTATTTTTTGAATAGTTTACTATAGAAAGGGCAATCCCTGGCGTAATTAAAATTTGCGACAGTAGAAAATTATTTTTTTGAATAATTTACCTGGCGCAATTAAAATTTGCGACAGTAAAAAATTATTTTTTGAATAATTTACTATAGAAAAGGCAATCCATGGCGCAATTAAAATTTGCGACAGTAGAAAATTATTTTTTGAATAATTTACTATAGAAAAGGCAATCCCTGGCGCAATTAAAATTTGCGACAGTAGAAAATTATTTTTTGAATAATTTACTATAGAAAAGGCAATCCCCTGGCGTAATTTAAATTTGCGACAGTATAAAATTATTTTTTGAATAATTTACTATAGAAAAGGCAATCCCTGGCGCAATTAAAATTTGCGACAGTAAAAAATTATTTTTTGAATAATTTACTATAGAAAAGGCAATCCCTGGCGTAATTAAAATTTGCGACAGTATAAAATTATTTTTTGAATAATTTACTATAAGAAAAGGCAATCCCTGGCGTAATTAAAATTTGCGACAGTAGAAAATTATTTTTTTGCAAAATTTACTATAGAAAAGGCAATCCCTGGCGTATTTAAAATTTGCGACAGTAAAAAATTATTTTTTGAATAATTTACTATAGAAAAGGCAATCCCTGGTGCAATTAAAATTTGCGACAGTAAAAAATTATTTTTTGAATAATTTACTATAGAAAAGGCAATCCCTGGCGCAATTAAAATTTGCGACAGTAGAAAATTATTTTTTGCAAAATTTAATATAGAAAAGGCAATCCCTGGCGCAATTAAAATTTGCGACAGTAAAAAATTATTTTTTGAATAATTTACTATAGAAAAGGCAATCCCTGGCGCACTTAAAATTTGCGACAGTATAAAATTATTTTTTGAATAATTTACTATAGAAATGGTAATCCCTGGCGTAATTAAAATTTGCGACAGTAGAAAATTATTTTAGCAAAATTTACTATAGAAAAGGCAATCCCTGGCGCAATTAAAATTTGCGACAGTTAAAAATTATTTTTTGAATAATTTACTATAGAAAAGGCTATCCCTGGCGGAATTAAAATTTGCGACAGTAAAAAATTATTTTTTGAATAATTTACTATAGAAAAGGCAATCCCTGGCGTAATTAAAATTTGCGACAGTAAAAAATTATTTTTTTGCAAAATTTACTATAGAAAAGGCAATCCCTGGCGTATTTAAAATTTGCGACAGTAAAAAATTATTTTTTGAGTAATTTACTATAGAAAAGGCAATCTCTGGCGTAATTAAAATTTGCGACAGTAGAAAATTATTTTTTGCAAAATTTACTATAGAAAAGGCAATCCCTGGCGCAATTAAAATTTGCGACAGTATAAAATTATTTTTTGAATAATTTACTATAGAATAGGCAATCCCTGGCGCAATTAAAATTTGCGAAAGTAAAAAATTATTTTTTGAATAATATACTATAGAAAAGGCAATCCCTGGCGTAATTAAAATTTGCGACCGTAGAAAATTATTTTTTGAATAATTTACTATAGAAAAGGCAATCCCTGGCGTAATTAAAATTTGCGACAGTATAAAATTATTTTTTGAATAATTTACTATAGAAAAGGCAATCCCTGGCGTAATTAAAATTTGCGACAGTAGAAAATTATTTTTTGAATAATTTACTATAGAAAAGGCAATCCCTGGCGCAATTAAAATTTGCGACAGTAAAAAATTATTTTTTGAATAATTTACTATAGAAAAGGCAATCCCTGGCGTAATTAAAATTTGCGACAGTAGAAAATTATTTTTTGAATAATTTACTATAGAAAAGGCAATCCCTGGGATATTTAAAATTTGCGACAGTAGAAAATTATTTTTTGAATAATTTACTATAGAAAAGGCAATCCCTGGCGTAATTAAAATTTCCGACAGTAAAAAATTATTTTTTGAATAATTTACTATAGAAAAGGCAATCCCTGGCGCAATTAAAATTTGCGACAGTAAAGAATTATTTTTTGAATAATTTACTATAGAAAAGGCAATCCCTGGCGCAATTAAAATTTGCGACAGTAGAAAATTATTTTTTGAATAATTTACTATAGAAAAGGCAATCCCTGGCGTAATTAAAATTTGCGACAGTATAAAATTATTTTTTGAATAATTTACTATAGAAAAGGCAATCCCTGGCGCAATTACAATTTGCGACAGTAGAAAATTAATTTGTGAGAAATTTACTATAGAAAAGGCAATCCCTGGCGCAATTAAAATTTGCGACAGTAAAAAATTATTTTTTGCAAAATTTACTGTAGAAAAGGCAATCCCTGGCGGATTTGAAATTTGCGACAGTAGAAAATTATTTTTTGAATAATTTACTATAGAAAAGGCAATCCCTGGCGCACTTAAAATTTGCGACAGTATAAAATTAGTTGTGAATAATTTACTATAGAAAAGGCAATCCCTGGCGTAATTAAAATTTGCGACAGTAAAAAATTATTTTTTGCAAAATTTACTGTAGAAAAGGCAATCCCTGGCGGATTTGAATTTTGCGACAGTAGAAAATTATTTTTTGAATAATTTACTATAGAAAAGGCAATCCCTGGCGCACTTAAAATTTGCGACAGTATAAAATTATTTTTTGAATAATTTACTATAGAAAAGGCAATCCCTGGCGTAATTAAAATTTGCGACAGTAAAAAATTATTTTTTGAATAATTTACTATAAAAAGGCAATCCCTGGCGTAATTAAAATTTGCGACAGTAGAAAATTATTTTTTTGCAAAATTTACTATAGAAAAGGCAATCCCTGGCGTATTTAAAATTTGCGACAGTAAAAAATTATTTTTTGAATAATTTACTATAGAAAAGGCAATCCCTGGCGCAATTAAAATTTGCGACAGTAAAAAATTATTTTTTGAATAATTTACTATAGAAAAGGCAATCCCTGGCGCAATTAAAATTTGCGACAGTAGAAAATTATTTTTTGCAAAATTTAATATAGAAAAGGCAATCCCTGGCGCAATTAAAATTTGCGACAGTAAAAAATTATTTTTTGAATAATTTACTATAGAAAAGGCAATCCCTGGCGCACTTAAAATTTGCGACAGTATAAAATTATTTTTTGAATAATTTACTATAGAAAAGGCAATCCCTGGCGTAATTAAAATTTGCGACAGTAGAAAATTATTTTTTGCAAAATTTACTACAGAAAAAGCAATCCCTGGCGCAATTAAAATTTGCGACAGTAAAAAATTATTTTTTGAATAATTTACTATAGAAAAGGCAATCCCTGGCGCAATTAAAATTTGCGACAGTAAAAAATTATTTTTTGAATAATTTACTATAGAAAAGGCAATCCCTGGCGTAATTAAAATTGGCGACAGTAAAAAATTATTTTTTTGCAAAATTTACTATAGAAAATGCAATCCCTGACGTATTTAAAATTTGCGACAGTAAAAAATTATTTTTTGAGTAATTTACTATAGAAAAGGCAATCTCTGGCGTAATTAAAATTTGCGACAGTAGAAAATTATTTTTTGCAAAATTTACTATAGAAAAGGCAATCCCTGGCGCAATTAAAACTTGCGACAGTATAAAATTATTTTTGAATTATTTACTATAGAAAAGGCAATGCCTGGCGCAATTAAAATTTGCGTCAGTAAAAAATTATTTTTTGAATAATTTACTATAGAAAAGGCAATCCCTGGCGTAATTAAAATTTGCGACAGTAGAAAATTATTTTTTGAATAATTTACTATAGAAAAGGCAATCCCTGGCGTAATTAAAATTTGCGACAGTATAAAATTATTTTTTGAATAATTTACTATAGAAAAGGCAATCCCTGGCGTAATTAAAATTTGCGACAGTAGAAAATTATTTTTTGAATAATTTACTATAGCAAAGGCAATCCCTGGCGCAATTAAAATTTGCGACAGTAAAAAATTATTTTTTGAATAATTTACTATAGAAAAGGCAATCCCTGGCGTATTTAAAATTTGCGACAGTAAAAAATTATTTTTTGAATAATTTACTATAGAAAAGGCAATCCCTGGCGCAATTAAAATTTGCGACCGTAAAAAATTATTTTTTGAATAATTTACTATAGAAAAGGCAATCCCTGGCGTAATTAAAATTTGCGACAGTAGAAAATTATTTTTTGCAAAATTTAATATAGAAAAGGCAATCCCTGGCGCAATTAAAATTTGCGACAGTAAAAAATTATTTTTTGAATAATTTACTATAGAAAAGGCAATCCCTGGCGCACTTAAAATTTGCGACAGTATAAAATTATTTTTTGAATAATTTACTATAGAAAAGGCAATCCCTGGCGTAATTAAAATTTGCGACAGTAGAAAATTATTTTTTGAAAAATTTACTATAGAAAAGGCAATCCCTGGCGCAATTAAAATTTGCGACAGTAAAAAATTATTTTTTGAATAATTTACTATAGAAAAGGCAATC
This sequence comes from Dioctria linearis, assembly GCA_963930735.1. Classification (NCBI taxonomy): domain Eukaryota; kingdom Metazoa; phylum Arthropoda; class Insecta; order Diptera; family Asilidae; genus Dioctria; species Dioctria linearis. The sequence continues at coordinate 43,201 of CAWVNZ010000163.1, read as the reverse complement.
CCTGGCGCAATTAAAATTTGCGACAGTAAAAAATTATTTTTTGAATAATTTACTATAGAAAAGCCAATCCCTGGCGTAATTAAAATTTGCGACAGTAAAAAATTATTTTTTTGCAAAATTTACTATAGAAAAGGCAATCCCTGGCGTATTTAAAATTTGCGACAGTAAAAAATTATTTTTTGAGTAATTTACTATAGAAAAGGCAATCTCTGGCGTAATTAAAATTTGCGACAGTAGAAAATTATGTTTTGCAAAATTTACTATAGAAAAGGCAATCCCTGGCGCAATTAAAATTTGCGACAGTATAAAATTATTTTTTGAATAATTTACTATAGAAAAGGCAATCCCTGGCGCAATTAAAATTTGCGACAGTAAAAAATTATTTTTTGAATAATTTACTATAGAAAAGGCAATCCCTGGCGTAATTAAAATTTGCGACAGTAGAAAATTATTTTTTGAATAATTCACTATAGAAAAGGCAATCCCTGGCGTAATTAAAATTTGCGACAGTATAAAATTATTTTTTGAATAATTTACTATAGAAAAGGCAATCCCTGGCGTAATTAAAATTTGCGACATTAGAAAATTATTTTTTGAATAATTTACTATAGAAAAGGCAATCCCTGGCGCAATTAAAATTTGCGACAGTAAAAAATTATTTTTTGAATAATTTACTATAGAAAAGGCAATCCCTGGCGTAATTAAAATTTGCGACAGTAGAAAATTATTTTTTGAATAATTTACTATAGAAAAGGCAATCCCTGGCGGATTTGAATTTTGCGACAGTAGAAAATTATTTTTTGAATAATTTACTATAGAAAAGGCAATCCCTGGCGCACTTAAAATTTGCGACAGTATAAAATTATTTTTTGAATAATTTACTATAGAAAAGGCAATCCCTGGCGTAATTAAAATTTGCGACAGTAAAAAATTAATTTTTGAATAATTTACTATAGAAAAGGCAATCCCTGGCGTATTTAAAATTTGCGACAGTAAAAAATTATTTTTTGAATAATTTACTATAGAAAAGGCAATCCCTGGCGCAATTAAAATTTGCGACCGTAAAAAATTATTTTTTGAATAATTTACTATAGAAAAGGCAATCCCTGGCGTAATTAAAATTTGCGACAGTAGAAAAATATTTTTTGCAAAATTTAATATAGAAAAGGCAATCCCTGGCGCAATTAAAATTTGCGACAGTAAAAAATTATTTTTTGAATAATTTACTATAGAAAAGGCAATCCCTGGCGCACTTAAAATTTGCGACAGTATAAAATTATTTTTTGAATAATTTACTATAGAAAAGGCAATCCCTGGCGTAATTAAAATTTGCGACAGTAGAAAATTATTTTTTGAAAAATTTACTATAGAAAAGGCAATCCCTGGCGCAATTAAAATTTGCGACAGTAAAAAATTATTTTTTGAATAATTTACTATAGAAAAGGCAATCCCTGGCGCAATTAAAATTTGCGACAGTAGAAAATTATTTTTTGAAAAATTTACTATAGAAAAGGCAATCCCTGGCGCAATTAAAATTTGCGACAGTAAAAAATTATTTTTTGAATAATTTACTATAGAAAAGGCAATCCCTGGCGCAATTACAATTTGCGACATTAGAAAATTAATTTGTGAGAAATTTACTATAGAAAAGGCAATCCCTGGCGCATTTAAAATTTGCGACAGTAAAAAATTATTTTTTGAGTAATTTACTATAGAAAAGGCAATCTCTGGCGTAATTAAAATTTGCGACAGTAGAAAATTATGTTTTGAATAATTTACTATAGAAAAGGCAATCCCTGGCGCACTTAAAATTTGCGACAGTATAAAATTAGTTGTGAATAATTTACTATAGAAAAGGCAATGCCTGGCGTAATTAAAATTTGCGACAGTAAAAAATTATTTTTTGCAAAATTTACTGTAGAAAAGGCAATCCCTGGCGGATTTGAATTTTGCGACAGTAGAAAATTATTTTTTGAATAATTTACTATAGAAAAGGCAATCCCTGGCGCACTTAAAATTTGCGACAGTATAAAATTATTTTTTGAATAATTTACTATAGAAAAGGCAATCCCTGGCGTAATTAAAATTTGCGACAGTAAAAAATTATTTTTTGAATAATTTACTATAGAAAAGGCAATCCCTGGCGTAATTAAAATTTGCGACAGTAGAAAATTATTTTTTTGCAAAATTTACTATAGAAAAGGCAATGCCTGGCGTATTTAAAATTTGCGACAGTAAAAAATTATTTTTTGAATAATTTACTATAGAAAAGGCAATCCCTGGCGCAATTAAAATTTGCGACAGTAAAAAATTATTTTTTGAATAATTTACTATAGAAAAGGCAATCCCTGGCGCAATTAAAATTTGCGACAGTAGAAAATTATTTTTTGCAAAATTTAATATAGAAAAGGCAATCCCTGGCGCAATTAAAATTTGCGACAGTAAAAAATTATTTTTTGAATAATTTACTATAGAAAAGGCAATCCCTGGCGCACTTAAAATTTGCGACAGTATAAAATTATTTTTTGAATAATTTACTATAGAAAAGGCAATCCCTGGCGTAATTAAAATTTGCGACAGTAGAAAATTATTTTTTGCAAAATTTACTACAGAAAACGCAATCCCTGGCGCAATTAAAATTTGCGACAGTAAAAAATTATTTTTTGAATAATTTACTATAGAAAAGGCAATCCCTGGCGCAATTAAAATTTGCGACAGTAAAAAATTATTTTTTGAATAATTTACTATAGAAAAGGCAATCCCTGGCGTAATTAAAATTGGCGACAGTAAAAAATTATTTTTTTGCAAAATTTACTATAGAAAATGCAATCCCTGGCGTATTTAAAATTTGCGACAGTAAAAAATTATTTTTTGAGTAATTTACTATAGAAAAGGCAATCTCTGGCGTAATTAAAATTTGCGACAGTAGAAAATTATTTTTTGCAAAATTTACTATAGAAAAGGCAATCCCTGGCGCAATTAAAACTTGCGACAGTATAAAATTATTTTTGAATTATTTACTATAGAAAAGGCAATGCCTGGCGCAATTAAAATTTGCGTCAGTAAAAAATTATTTTTTGAATAATTTACTATAGAAAAGGCAATCCCTGGCGTAATTAAAATTTGCGACAGTAGAAAATTATTTTTTGAATAATTTACTATAGAAAAGGCAATCCCTGGCGTAATTAAAATTTGCGACAGTATAAAATTATTTTTTGAATAATTTACTATAGAAAAGGCAATCCCTGGCGTAATTAAAATTTGCGACAGTAGAAAATTATTTTTTGAATAATTTACTATAGCAAAGGCAATCCCTGGCGCAATTAAAATTTGCGACAGTAAAAAATTATTTTTTGAATAATTTACTATAGAAAAGGCAATCCCTGGCGTATTTAAAATTTGCGACAGTAAAAAATTATTTTTTGAATAATTTACTATAGAAAAGGCAATCCCTGGCGCAATTAAAATTTGCGACCGTAAAAAATTATTTTTTGAATAATTTACTATAGAAAAGGCAATCCCTGGCGTAATTAAAATTTGCGACAGTAGAAAATTATTTTTTGCAAAATTTAATATAGAAAAGGCAATCCCTGGCGCAATTAAAATTTGCGACAGTAAAAAATTATTTTTTGAATAATTTACTATAGAAAAGGCAATCCCTGGCGCACTTAAAATTTGCGACAGTATAAAATTATTTTTTGAATAATTTACTATAGAAAAGGCAATCCCTGGCGTAATTAAAATTTGCGACAGTAGAAAATTATTTTTTGAAAAATTTACTATAGAAAAGGCAATCCCTGGCGCAATTAAAATTTGCGACAGTAAAAAATTATTTTTTGAATAATTTACTATAGAAAAGGCAATCCCTGGCGCAATTAAAATTTGCGACAGTAAAAAATTATTTTTTGAATAATTTACTATAGAAAATCCAATCCCTGGCGTAATTAAAATTTGCGACAGTAAAAAATTATTTTTTTGCAAAATTTACTATAGAAAAGGCAATCCCTGGCGTATTTAAAATTTGCGACAGTAAAAAATTATTTTTTGAGTAATTTACTATAGAAAAGGCAATCTCTGGCGTAATTAAAATTTGCGACAGTAGAAAATTATGTTTTGCAAAATTTACTATAGAAAAGGCAATCCCTGGCGCAATTAAAATTTGCGACAGTATAAAATTATTTTTTGAATAATTTACTATAGAAAAGGCAATCCCTGGCGCAATTAAAATTTGCGACAGTAAAAAATTATTTTTTGAATAATTTACTATAGAAAAGGCAATCCCTGGCGTAATTAAAATTTGCGACAGTAGAAAATTATTTTTTGAATAATTCACTATAGAAAAGGCAATCCCTGGCGTAATTAAAATTTGCGACAGTATAAAATTATTTTTTGAATAATTTACTATAGAAAAGGCAATCCCTGGCGTAATTAAAATTTGCGACATTAGAAAATTATTTTTTGAATAATTTACTATAGAAAAGGCAATCCCTGGCGCAATTAAAATTTGCGACAGTAAAAAATTATTTTTTGAATAATTTACTATAGAAAAGGCAATCCCTGGCGTAATTAAAATTTGCGACAGTAGAAAATTATTTTTTGAATAATTTACTATAGAAAAGGCAATACCTGGGATATTTAAAATTTGCGACAGTAGAAAATTATTTTTTGAATAATTTACTATAGAAAAGGCAATCCCTGGCGTAATTAAAATTTGCGACAGTAAAAAATTATTTTTTGAATAATTTACTATAGAAAAGGCAATCCCTGGCGCAATTAAAATTTGCGACAGTAAAAAATTATTTTTTGAATAATTTACTATAGAAAAGGCAATCCCTGGCGCAATTAAAATTTGCGACAGTAGAAAATTATTTTTTGAATAATTTACTATAGAAAAGGCAATCCCTGGCGTAATTAAAATTTGCGACAGTATAAAATTATTTTTTGAATAATTTACTATAGAAAAGGCAATCCCTGGCGCAATTACAATTTGCGACAGTAGAAAATTAATTTGTGAGAAATTTACTATAGAAAAGGCAATCCCTGGCGCAATTAAAATTTGCGACAGTAAAAAATTATTTTTTGCAAAATTTACTGTAGAAAAGGCAATCCCTGGCGGATTTGAAATTTGCGACAGTAGAAAATTATTTTTTGAATAATTTACTATAGAAAAGGCAATCCCTGGCGCACTTAAAATTTGCGACAGTATAAAATTATTTTTTGAATAATTTACTATAGAAAAGGCAATCCCTGGCGTAATTAAAATTTGCGACAGTAAAAAATTATTTTTTGCAAACTTTACTGTAGAAAAGGCAATCCCTGGCTAATTTGAATTTTGCGACAGTAGAAAATTATTTTTTGAATAATTTACTATAGAAAAGGCAATCCCTGGCGCACTTAAAATTTTCGACAGTATAAAATTATTTTTTGAATAATTTACTATAGAAAAGGCAATCCCTGGCGTAATTAAAATTTGCGACAGTAAAAAATTATTTTTTGAATAATTTACTATAGAAAAGGCAATCCCTGGCGTAATTAAAATTTGCGACAGTAAAAAATTATTTTTTTGCAAAATTTACTATAGAAAAGGCAATCCCTGGCGTAATTAAAATTTGCGACAGTAAAAAATTATTTTTTGAATAATTTACTATAGAAAAGGCAATCCCTGGCGCACTTAAAATTTGCGAGAGTATAAAATTATTTTTTGAATATTTTACTATAGAAAAGGCAATCCCTGGCGTATTTCAAATTTGCGACAGTAAAAAATTATTTTTTTCAAAATTTACTATAGAAAAGGCAATCCCTGGCGCAATTAAAATTTTGCGACAGAAAAAAATTATTTTTTGAATAATTTACTATAGAAAAGGCAATCCCTGGCGCAATTAAAATTTGCGACAGTAAAAAATTATTTTTTGGATAATTTACTATAGAAAAGGCAATCCCTGGCGCACTTAAAATTTGCGACAGTATAAAATTATTTTTTGAATAATTTACTATAGAAAAGGCAATCCCTGGCGTATTTAAAATTTGCGACAGTAGAAAATTATTTTTTGAATAATTTACTATAGAAAAGGCAATCCCTGGCGTAATTAAAATTTGCGACAGTAGAAAATTAATTTGTGAGAAATTTACTATAGAAAAGGCAATCCTTGGCGCAGTTAAAATTTGCGACGGTAAAAAATTATTTTTTGCAAAATTTACTGTAGAAAAGGCAATCCCTGGCGCAATTAAAATTTGCGACAGTAAAAAATTATTTTTTGCAAAATTTACTGTAGAAAAGGCAATCCCTGGCGGATTTGAAATTTGCGACAGTAGAAAATTATTTTTTGAATAATTTACTATAGAAAAGGCAATCCCTGGCGCAATTACAATTTGCGACAGTAGAAAATTAATTTGTGAGAAATTTACTATATAAAAGGCAATCCCTGGCGCAATTAAAATTTGCGACAGTAAAAAATTATTTTTTGCAAAATTTACTGTAGAAAAGGCAATCCCTGGCGGATTTGAAATTTGCGACAGTAGAAAATTAATTTGTGAGAAATTTACTATATAAAAGGCAATCCCTGGCGCAATTAAAATTTGCGACAGTAAAAAATTATTTTTTGCAAAATTTACTGTAGAAAAGGCAATCCCTGGCGGATTTGAAATTTGCGACAGTAGAAAATTATTTTTTGAATAATTTACTATAGAAAAGGCAACCCCTGGCGCACTTAAAATTTGCGACAGTATAAAATTATTTTTTGAATAATTTACTATAGAAAAGGCAATCCCTGGCGTATTTCAAATTTGCGACAGTAAAAAATTATTTTTTGCAAAATTTAGTATAGAAAAGGCAATCCCTGGCGCACTTAAAATTTGCGACAGTAGAAAATTATTTTTTGAATAATTTACGATAGAAAAGGCAATCCCTGGCGCAATTAAAATTTGCGACAGTAAAAAATTATTTTTTGAATAATTTACTATAGAAAAGGCAATCCCTGGCGCAATTAAAATTTGCGACAGTAGAAATTTATTTTTTGAAAAGTTTACTGTAGAAAGGCAATCCCTGGCGGATTTGAAATTTGCGACAGTAGAAAATTATTTTTTGAATAATTTACTATAGAAAAGGCAATCCCTGGCGTAATTAAAATTTGCGACAGTAGAAAATTATTTTTTGAATAATTTACTATAGAAAAGGCAATCCCTGGCGTAATTAAAATTTCCGACAGTAGAAAATTATTTTTTGAATGATTTACTATAGAAAAGGCAATCCCTGGCGTAATTAAAATTTGCGACAGTAGAAAATTATTTTTTGAATAATTTACTATAGAAAAGGCAATCCCTGGGATATTTAAAATTTGCGACAGTAGAAAATTATTTTTTGAATAATTTACCTGGCGAAATTGAAATTTGCGATAGTAGAAAATTATTTTTTGAATAATTTACTATAGAAAAGGCAATCCCTGGCGCAATTAAAATTTGCGACAGTAAAAAATTATTTTTTGAATAATTTACTATAGAAAAGGCAATCCCTGGCGTAATTAAAATTTGCGACAGTAGAAAATTATTTTTTGAATAATTTACTATAGAAAATGCAATCCCTGGCGTAATTAAAATTTGCGACAGTATAAAATTATTTTTTGAATAATTTACTATAGAAAAGGCAATCCCTGGCGCAATTAAAATTTGCGACAGTAAAAAATTATTTTTTGAATAATTTACTATAGAAAAGGCAATCCCTGGCGCACTTAAAATTTGCGACAGTATAAAATTATTTTTTGAATAATTTACTATAGAAAAGGCAATCCCTGGCGTATTTAAAATTTGCGACAGTAAAAAATTATTTTTTGCAAAATTTAGTATAGAAAAGGCAATCCCTGGCGCAATTAAAATTTGCGACAGTAAAAAATTATTTTTTGAATAATTTACTATAGAAAAGGCAATCCCTGGCGCACTTAAAATTTGCGACAGTATAAAATTATTTTTTGAATAATTTACTATAGAAAAGGCAATCCCTGGCGTAATTAAAATTTGCGACAGTATAAAATCATTTTTTGAATAATTTACCTGGCGAAATTGAAATTTGCGACAGTAAAATATTATTTTTTTGAATAATTTACTATAGAAAAGGCAATCCCTGGCGCACTTAAAATTTGCGACAGTATAAAATTATTTTTTGAATAATGTACTATAGAAAAGGCAATCCCTGGCGTATTTAAAATTTGCGACAGTAAAAAATTATTTTTTGCAAAATTTACTATAGAAAAGGCAATCCCTGGCGCAATTAAAATTTGCGACAGTAAAAAATTATTTTTTGAATAATTTACTATAGAAAAGGCAATCCCTGGCGTACTTAAAATTTGCGACAGTATAAAATTATTTTTTGAATAATTTACTATAGAAAAGGCAATCCCTGGCGTAATTAAAATTTGCGACAGTATAAAATTATTTTTTTTATTATTTACTATAGAAAAGGCAATCCCTGGCGCAATTAAAATTTGCGACAGTATAAAATTATTTTTTGAATAATTTACTATAGAAAAGGCAATCCCTGGCGCAATTAAAATTTGCGACAGTAAAAAATTATTTTTTGAATAATTTACTATAGAAAAGGCAATCCCTGGCGTAATTAAAATTTGCGACAGTATAAAATTATTTTTTGAATAATTTACTATAGAAAAGGCAATCCCTGGTGTAATTAAAATTTGCGACAGTAGAAAATTATTTTTTGAATAATTTACTATAGAAAAGGCCATCCCTGGCGTAATTAAAATTTGCGACAGTAGAAAATTATTTTTTGAATAATTTACTATAGAAAAGGCAATCCCTGGCGCAATTAAAAGTTGCGACAGTAAAAAATTATTTTTTGAATAATTTATTACAGAAAAGGCAATCCCTGTCGTATTTAAAATTTGCGACAGTAAAAAATTATTTTTTGAATAATTTACTATAGAAAAGGCAATCCCTGGCGCACTTAAAATTTGCGACAGTAAAAAATTATTTTTTGAATAATTTACTATAGAAAAGGCAATCCCTGGCGCACTTAAAATTTGCGACGGTATAAAATTATTTTTTGAATAATTTACTATAGAAAAGGCAATCCCTGGCGTATTTAAAATTTGCGAGAGTATAAAATTATTTTTTGAATAATTTACTATAGAAAAGGCAATCCCCGGCGTAATTAAAATTTGCGACAGTAAAAAATTATTTTTTGAATAATTTATTACAGAAAAGGCAATCCCTGTCGTATTTAAAATTTGCGACAGTAAAAAATTATTTTTTGAATAATTTACAATAGAAAAGGCAATCCCTGGCGCACTTAAAATTTGCGACAGTAAAAAATTATTTTTTGAATAATTTACTATAGAAAAGGCAATCCCTGGCGCACTTAAAATTTGCGACAGTATAAAATTATTTTTTGAATAATTTACTATAGAAAAGGCAATCCCTGGCGTATTTAAAATTTGCGACAGTAAAAAATTATTTTTTGCAAAATTTACTATAGAAAAGGCAATCCCTGGCGTATTTAAAATTTGCGACAGTAAAAAATTATTTTTTGCAAAATTTACTATAGAAAAGGCAATCCCTGGCGCAATTAAAATTTGCGACAGTAAAAAATTATTTTTTGAATAATTTACTATAGAAAAGGCAATCCCTGGCGTACTTAAAATTTGCGACAGTAAAAAATTATTTTTTGAATAATTTATTATAGAAAAGGCAATCCCTGGCGTAATTAAAATTTGCGACAGTATAAAATTTTTTTTTTTATTATTTACTATAGAAAAGGCAATCCCTGGCGCAATTAAAATTTGCGACAGTATAAAATTATTTTTTGAATAATTTACTATAGAAAAGGCAATCCCTGGCGCACTTAAAATTTGCGACAGTAAAAAATTATTTTTTGAATAATTTACTATAGAAAAGGCAATCCTTGGCTTAATTAAAATTTGCGACAGTACAAAATTATTTTTTGAATAATTTACTATAGAAAAGGCAATCCCTGGCGTAATTAAAATTTGCGACAGTAAAAAATTATTTTTTGAATAATTTACTATAGAAAAGGCAATCGCTGGCGTAATTAAAATTTGCGATAGTAGAAAATTATTTTTTGAATAACTTACCTGGCGAAATTGAAATTTGCAACAGTAAAAAATTAGTTTTTGAATAATTTACTATAGAAAAGGCAATCCCTGGCGTATTTAAAATTTGCGACAGTAAAAAATTATTTTTTGAATAATTTACTATAGAAAAGGCAATCCCTGGCGCACTTAAAATTTGCGACAGTATAAAATTATTTTTTGAATAATTTACTATAGAAAAGGCAATCCCTGGCGTATTTAAAATTTGCGACAGTAAAAAATTATTTTTTGAATAATTTACTATAGAAAAGGCAATCCCTGGCGCAATTACAATTTGCGACAGTAGAAAATTAATTTGTGAGAAATTTACTATAGAAAAGGCAATCCCTGGCGCAATTAAAATTTGCGAAAGTAAAAAATTATTTTTTGCAAAATTTACTGTAGAAAAGGCAATCCCTGGCGGATTTGAAATTTGCGACAGTAGAAAATTATTTTTTTGAATAATTTACTATAGAAAAGGCAATCCCTGGCGCAATTACAATTTGCGACAGTAGAAAATTAATTTGTGAGAAATTTACTATAGAAAAGGCAATCCCTGGCGCAATTAAAATTTGCGACAGTAAAAAATTATTTTTTGTAAAATTTACTGTAGAATAGGCAATCCCTGGCGGATTTGAAATTTGCGACAGTAGAAAATTATTTTTTGAATAATTTACTATAGAAAAGGCAATCCCTGGCGCACTTAAAATTTGCGACAGTATAAAATTATTTTTTGAATAATTTACTATAGAAAAGGCAAACCCTGGCGTAATTAAAATTTGCGACAGTAGAAAATTATTTTTTGAATAATTTACTATAGAAAAGGCAATCCCTGGCGCAATTAAAATTTGCGACAGTAAAAAATTATTTTTTGAATAATTTACTATAGAAAAGGCAATCCCTGGCGCAATTAAAATTTGCGACATTAGAAAATTATTTTTTGAAAAGTTTACTAGAGAAAAGGCAATCCCTGGCGCAATTAAAATTTGCGACAGTATAAAATTATTTTTTGAATAATTCACTATAGAAAAGGCAATCCCTGGCGCAATTACAATTTGCGACAGTAGAAAATTAATTTGTGAGAAATTTACTATAGAAAAGGCAATCCCTGGCGCAATTAAAATTTGCGACAGTAAAAAATTATTTTTTGCAAAATTTACTGTAGAAAAGGCAATCCCTGGCGGATTTGAAATTTGCGACAGTAGAAAATTATTTTTTGAATAATTTACTATAGAAAAGGCAATCCCTGGCGCACTTAAAATTTGCGACAGTATAAAATTATTTTTTGAATAATTTACTATAGAAAAGGCAATCCCTGGCGTAATTAAAATTTGCGACAGTAAAAAATTATTTTTTGAATAATTTACTATAGAAAAGGCAATCCCTGGGATATTTAAAATTTGCGACAGTAGAAAATTATTTTTTGCAAAATTTACTATAGAAAAGGCAATCCCTGGCGCAATTAAATTTTGCGACAGTAAAAAATTATTTTTTTAAATAATTTACTATAGAAAAGGCAATCCCTGGCGCACTTAAAATTTGCGAGAGTATAAAATTATTTTTTGAATAATTTACTATAGAAAAGGCAATCCCTGGCGTAATTAAAATTTGCGACAGTAAAAAATTATTTTTTGAATAATTTATTACAGAAAAGGCAATCCCTGTCGTATTTAAAATTTGCGACAGTAAAAAATTATTTTTTGAATAATTTACTATAGAAAAGGCAATCCCTGGCGCACTTAAAATTTGCGACAGTAAAAAATTATTTTTTGAATAATTTACTATAGAAAAGGCAATCCCTGGCGCACTTAAAATTTGCGACAGTATAAAATTATTTTTTGAATAATTTACTATAGAAAAGGCAATCCCTGGCGTATTTAAAGTTTGCGAGAGTATAAAATTATTTTTTGAATAATTTACTATAGAAAAGGCAATCCCTGGCGTAATTAAAATTTGCGACAGTAAAAAATTATTTTTTGAATAATTTATTACAGAAAAGGCAATCCCTGTCGTATTTAAAATTTGCGACAGTAAAAAATTATTTTTTGAATAATTTACTATAGAAAAGGCAATCCCTGGCGCACTTAAAATTTGCGACAGTAAAAAATTATTTTTTGAATAATTTACTATAGGAAAGGCAATCCCTGGCGCACTTAAAATTTGCGACAGTATAAAATTATTTTTTGAATAATTTACTATAGAAAAGGCAATCCCTGGCGTATTTAAAATTTGCGACAGTAAAAAATTATTTTTTGCAAAATTTACTATAGAAAAGGCAATCCCTGGCGTATTTAAAATTTGCGACAGTAAAAAATTATTTTTTGCAAAATTTACTATAGAAAAGGCAATCCCTGGCGCAATTAAAATTTGCGACAGTAAAAAATTATTTTTTGAATAATTTACTATAGAAAAGGCAATCCCTGGCGTACTTAAAATTTGCGACAGTATAAAATTATTTTTTGAATAATTTACTATAGAAAAGGCAATCCCTGGCGTAATTAAAATTTGCGACAGTATAAAATTTTTTTTTTTATTATTTACTATAGAAAAGGCAATCCCTGGCGCAATTAAAATTTGCGACAGTATAAAATTATTTTTTGAATAATTTACTATAGAAAAGGCAATCCCTGGCGCAATTAAAATTTGCGACAGTAAAAAATTATTTTTTGAATAATTTACTATAGAAAAGGCAATCCTTGGCTTAATTAAAATTTGCGACAGTATAAAATTATTTTTTGAATAATTTACTATAGAAAAGGCAATCCCTGGCGTAATTAAAATTTGCGACAGTCGAAAATTATTTTTTGAATAATTTACTATAGAAAAGGCCATCCCTGGCGTAATTAAAATTTGCGACAGTAGAAAATTATTTTTTGAATAATTTACTATAGAAAAGGCAATCCCTGGCGCAATTAAAATTTGCGACAGTAGAAAATTATTTTTTGAAAAGTTTACTATAGAAAAGGCAATCCCTGGCGCAATTAAAATTTGCGACAGTATAAAATTATTTTTTGAATAATTTACTATAGAAAAGGCAATCCCTGGCGTAATTAAAATTTGCGACAGTAAAAAATTATTTTTTGAATAATTTACTATAGAAAAGGCAATCCCTGGGATATTTAAAATTTGCGACAGTAGAAAATTATTTTTTGCAAAATTTACTATAGAAAAGGCAATCCCTGGCGCAATTAAAATTTGCGACAGTAAAAAATTATTTTTTTAAATAATTTACTATAGAAAAGGCAATCCCTGGCGTAATTAAAATTTGCGACAGTAAAAAATTATTTTTTGAATAATTTATTATAGAAAAGGCAATCCCTGTCGTATTTAAAATTTGCGACAGTAAAAAATTATTTTTTTGAATAATTTACTATAGAAAAGGCAATCCCTGGCGCACTTAAAATTTGCGACAGTAAAAAATTATTTTTTGAATAATTTACTATAGAAAAGGCAATCCCTGGCGCACTTAAAATTTGCGACAGTAGAAAATTATTTTTTGAATAATTTACTATAGAAGAGGCAATCCCTGGCGTAATTAAAATTTGCGACAGTTGAAAATTTTTTTTTGAATAATTTACTATAGAAAAGGCAATCCCTGGCGTAATAAAAATTTGCGACAGTAGAAAATTATTTTTTGAATAATTTACTATAGAAAAGGCAATCCCTGGCGTAATTAAAATTTGCGACAGTATAATATTATTTTTTGAATAATTTACTATAGAAAAGGCAATCCCTGGCGTAATTAAAATTTGCGACAGTAAAAAATTATTTTTTGAATAATTTACTATAGAAAAGGCAATCGCTGGCGTAATTAAAATTTGCGACAGTAGAAAATTATTTTTTGAATAACTTACCAGGCGAAATTGAAATTTGCAACAGTAAAAAATTAGTTTTTGAATAATTTACTATAGAAAAGGCAATCCCTGGCGTATTTAAAATTTGCGACAGTAAAAAATTATTTTTTGAATAATTTACTATAGAAAAGGCAATCCCTGGCGCACTTAAAATTTGCGACAGTATAAAATTATTTTTTGAATAATTTACTATAGAAAAGGCAATCCCTGGCGCAATTAAAATTTGCGACAGTAAAAAATTATTTTGTGAATAATTTACTATAGAAAAGGCAATCCCTGGCGCAATTACAATTTGCGACAGTAGAAAATTAATTTGTGAGAAATTTACTATAGAAAAGGCAATCCCTGGCGCAATTAAAATTTGCGACAGTAAAAAATTATTTTTTGCAAAATTTACTGTAGAAAAGGCAATCCCTGGCGGATTTGAAATTTGCGACAGTAGAAAATTATTTTTTGAATAATTTACTATAGAAAAGGCAATCCCTGGCGCAATTACAATTTGCGACAGTAGAATATTAATTTTTGAATAATTTACTCTAGAAAAGGCAATCCCTGGCGCACTTAAAATTTGCGACAGTATAAAATTATTTTTTGAATAATTTACTATAGAAAAGGCAATCCCTGGCGGATTTAAAGTTTGCGAGAGTATAAAATTATTTTTGAATAATTTACTATAGAAAAGGCAATCCCTGGCGTAATTAAAATTTGCGACAGTAAAAAATTATTTTTTGAATAATTTATTACAGAAAAGGCAATCCCTGTCGTATTTAAAATTTGCGACAGTAAAAAATTATTTTTTGAATAATTTACTATAGAAAAGGCAATCCCTGGCGCACTTAAAATTTGCGACAGTAAAAAATTATTTTTTGAATAATTTACTATAGAAAAGGCAATCCCTGGCGCACTTAAAATTTGCGACAGTATAAAATTATTTTTTGAATAATTTACTATAGAAAAGGCAATCCCTGGCGTATTTAAAATTTGCGACAGTAAAAAATTATTTTTTGCAAAATTTACTATAGAAAAGGCAATCCCTGGCGTATTTAAAATTTGCGACAGTAAAAAATTATTTTTTGCAAAATTTACTATAGAAAAGGCAATCCCTGGCGCAATTAAAATTTGCGACAGTAAAAAATTATTTTTTGAATAATTTACTATAGAAAAGGCAATCCCTGGCGTACTTAAAATTTGCGACAGTATAAAATTATTTTTTGAATAATTTACTATAGAAAAGGCAATCCCTGGCGTAATTAAAATTTGCGACAGTATAAAATTTTTTTTTTTATTATTTACTATAGAAAAGGCAATCCCTGGCGCAATTAAAATTTGCGACAGTATAAAATTATTTTTTGAATAATTTACTATAGAAAAGGCAATCCCTGGCGCAATTAAAATTTGCGACAGTAAAAAATTATTTTTTGAATAATTTACTATAGAAAAGGCAATCCTTGGCTTAATTAAAATTTGCGACAGTATAAAATTATTTTTTGAATAATTTACTATAGAAAAGGCAATCCCTGGCGTAATTAAAATTTGCGACAGTCGAAAATTATTTTTTGAATAATTTACTATAGAAAAGGCCATCCCTGGCGTAATTAAAATTTGCGACAGTAGAAAATTATTTTTTGAATAATTTACTATAGAAAAGGCAATCCCTGGCGCAATTAAAATTTGCGACAGTAGAAAATTATTTTTTGAAAAGTTTACTATAGAAAAGGCAATCCCTGGCGCAATTAAAATTTGCGACAGTATAAAATTATTTTTTGAATAATTTACTATAGAAAAGGCAATCCCTGGCGTAATTAAAATTTGCGACAGTAAAAAATTATTTTTTGAATAATTTACTATAGAAAAGGCAATCCCTGGGATATTTAAAATTTGCGACAGTAGAAAATTATTTTTTGCAAAATTTACTATAGAAAAGGCAATCCCTGGCGCAATTAAAATTTGCGACAGTAAAAAATTATTTTTTTAAATAATTTACTATAGAAAAGGCAATCCCTGGCGTAATTAAAATTTGCGACAGTAAAAAATTATTTTTTGAATAATTTATTATAGAAAAGGCAATCCCTGTCGTATTTAAAATTTGCGACAGTAAAAAATTATTTTTTGAATAATTTACTATAGAAAAGGCAATCCCTGGCGCACTTAAAATTTGCGACAGTAAAAAATTATTTTTTGAATAATTTACTATAGAAAAGGCAATCCCTGGCGCACTTAAAATTTGCGACAGTAGAAAATTATTTTTTGAATAATTTACTATAGAAGAGGCAATCCCTGGCGTAATTAAAATTTGCGACAGTTGAAAATTTTTTTTTGAATAATTTACTATAGAAAAGGCAATCCCTGGCGTAATAAAAATTTGCGACAGTAGAAAATTATTTTTTGAATAATTTACTATAGAAAAGGCAATCCCTGGCGTAATTAAAATTTGCGACAGTATAATATTATTTTTGAATAATTTACTATAGAAAAGGCAATCCCTGGCGTAATTAAAATTTGCGACAGTAAAAAATTATTTTTGAATAATTTACTATAGAAAAGGCAATCGCTGGCGTAATTAAAATTTGCGACAGTAGAAAATTATTTTTTGAATAACTTACCAGGCGAAATTGAAATTTGCAACAGTAAAAAATTAGTTTTTGAATAATTTACTATAGAAAAGGCAATCCCTGGCGTAATTAAAATTTGCGACAGTAAAAAATTATTTTTTGAATAATTTATTATAGAAAAGGCAATCCCTGTCGTATTTAAAATTTGCGACAGTAGAAAATTATTTTTTGAATAATTTACTATAGAAGAGGCAATCCCTGGCGTAATTAAAATTTGCGACAGTTGAAAATTTTTTTTTGAATAATTTACTATAGAAAAGGCAATCCCTGGCGTAATAAAAATTTGCGACAGTAGAAAATTATTTTTTGAATAATTTACTATAGAAAAGGCAATCCCTGGCGTAATTAAAATTTGCGACAGTATAATATTATTTTTTGCAAAATTTACTATAGAAAAGGCAATCCCTGGCGCAATTAAAATTTGCGACAGTAAAAAATTATTTTTTTAAATAATTTACTATAGAAAAGGCAATCCCTGGCGTAATTAAAATTTGCGACAGTAAAAAATTATTTTTTGAATAATTTATTATAGAAAAGGCAATCCCTGTCGTATTTAAAATTTGCGACAGTAAAAAATTATTTTTTGAATAATTTACTATAGAAAAGGCAATCCCTGGCGCACTTAAAATTTGCGACAGTAAAAAATTATTTTTTGAATAATTTACTATAGAAAAGGCAATCCCTGGCGCACTTAAAATTTGCGACAGTAGAAAATTATTTTTTGAATAATTTACTATAGAAGAGGCAATCCCTGGCGTAATTAAAATTTGCGACAGTTGAAAATTTTTTTTTGAATAATTTACTATAGAAAAGGCAATCCCTGGCGTAATAAAAATTTGCGACAGTAGAAAATTATTTTTTGAATAATTTACTATAGAAAAGGCAATCCCTGGCGTAATTAAAATTTGCGACAGTATAATATTATTTTTTGAATAATTTACTATAGAAAAGGCAATCCCTGGCGTAATTAAAATTTGCGACAGTAAAAAATTATTTTTTGAATAATTTACTATAGAAAAGGCAATCGCTGGCGTAATTAAAATTTGCGACAGTAGAAAATTATTTTTTGAATAACTTACCAGGCGAAATTGAAATTTGCAACAGTAAAAAATTAGTTTTTGAATAATTTACTATAGAAAAGGCAATCCCTGGCGTATTTAAAATTTGCGACAGTAAAAAATTATTTTTTGAATAATTTACTATAGAAAAGGCAATCCCTGGCGCACTTAAAATTTGCGACAGTATAAAATTATTTTTTGAATAATTTACTATAGAAAAGGCAATCCCTGGCGCAATTAAAATTTGCGACAGTAAAAAATTATTTTGTGAATAATTTACTATAGAAAAGGCAATCCCTGGCGCAATTACAATTTGCGACAGTAGAAAATTAATTTGTGAGAAATTTACTATAGAAAAGGCAATCCCTGGCGCAATTAAAATTTGCGACAGTAAAAAATTATTTTTTGCAAAATTTACTGTAGAAAAGGCAATCCCTGGCGGATTTGAAATTTGCGACAGTAGAAAATTATTTTTTGAATAATTTACTATAGAAAAGGCAATCCCTGGCGCAATTACAATTTGCGACAGTAGAATATTAATTTTTGAATAATTTACTCTAGAAAAGGCAATCCCTGGCGCACTTAAAATTTGCGACAGTATAAAATTATTTTTTGAATAATTTACTATAGAAAAGGCAATCCCTGGCGGATTTAAAGTTTGCGAGAGTATAAAATTATTTTTTGAATAATTTACTATAGAAAAGGCAATCCCTGGCGTAATTAAAATTTGCGACAGTAAAAAATTATTTTTTGAATAATTTATTACAGAAAAGGCAATCCCTGTCGTATTTAAAATTTGCGACAGTAAAAAATTATTTTTTGAATAATTTACTATAGAAAAGGCAATCCCTGGCGCACTTAAAATTTGCGACAGTAAAAAATTATTTTTTGAATAATTTACTATAGAAAAGGCAATCCCTGGCGCACTTAAAATTTGCGACAGTATAAAATTATTTTTTGAATAATTTACTATAGAAAAGGCAATCCCTGGCGTATTTAAAATTTGCGACAGTAAAAAATTATTTTTGCAAAATTTACTATAGAAAAGGCAATCCCTGGCGTATTTAAAATTTGCGACAGTAAAAAATTATTTTTTGCAAAATTTACTATAGAAAAGGCAATCCCTGGCGCAATTAAAATTTGCGACAGTAAAAAATTATTTTTTGAATAATTTACTATAGAAAAGGCAATCCCTGGCGTACTTAAAATTTGCGACAGTATAAAATTATTTTTTGAATAATTTACTATAGAAAAGGCAATCCCTGGCGTAATTAAAATTTGCGACAGTATAAAATTTTTTTTTTTATTATTTACTATAGAAAAGGCAATCCCTGGCGCAATTAAAATTTGCGACAGTATAAAATTATTTTTTGAATAATTTACTATAGAAAAGGCAATCCCTGGCGCAATTAAAATTTGCGACAGTAAAAAATTATTTTTTGAATAATTTACTATAGAAAAGGCAATCCTTGGCTTAATTAAAATTTGCGACAGTATAAAATTATTTTTTGAATAATTTACTATAGAAAAGGCAATCCCTGGCGTAATTAAAATTTGCGACAGTCGAAAATTATTTTTTGAATAATTTACTATAGAAAAGGCCATCCCTGGCGTAATTAAAATTTGCGACAGTAGAAAATTATTTTTTGAATAATTTACTATAGAAAAGGCAATCCCTGGCGCAATTAAAATTTGCGACAGTAGAAAATTATTTTTTGAAAAGTTTACTATAGAAAAGGCAATCCCTGGCGCAATTAAAATTTGCGACAGTATGAAATTATTTTTTGAATAATTTACTATAGAAAAGGCAATCCCTGGCGTAATTAAAATTTGCGACAGTAAAAAATTATTTTTTGAATAATTTACTATAGAAAAGGCAATCCCTGGGATATTTAAAATTTGCGACAGTAGAAAATTATTTTTTGCAAAATTTACTATAGAAAAGGCAATCCCTGGCGCAATTAAAATTTGCGACAGTAAAAAATTATTTTTTTAAATAATTTACTATAGAAAAGGCAATCCCTGGCGTAATTAAAATTTGCGACAGTAAAAAATTATTTTTTGAATAATTTATTATAGAAAAGGCAATCCCTGTCGTATTTAAAATTTGCGACAGTAAAAAATTATTTTTTGAATAATTTACTATAGAAAAGGCAATCCCTGGCGCACTTAAAATTTGCGACAGTAAAAAATTATTTTTTGAATAATTTACTATAGAAAAGGCAATCCCTGGCGCACTTAAAATTTGCGACAGTAGAAAATTATTTTTTGAATAATTTACTATAGAAGAGGCAATCCCTGGCGTAATTAAAATTTGCGACAGTTGAAAATTTTTTTTTGAATAATTTACTATAGAAAAGGCAATCCCTGGCGTAATAAAAATTTGCGACAGTAGAAAATTATTTTTTGAATAATTTACTATAGAAAAGGCAATCCCTGGCGTAATTAAAATTTGCGACAGTATAATATTATTTTTTGAATAATTTACTATAGAAAAGGCAATCCCTGGCGTAATTAAAATTTGCGACAGTAAAAAATTATTTTTTGAATAATTTACTATAGAAAAGGCAATCGCTGGCGTAATTAAAATTTGCGACAGTAGAAAATTATTTTTTGAATAACTTACCAGGCGAAATTGAAATTTGCAACAGTAAAAAATTAGTTTTTGAATAATTTACTATAGAAAAGGCAATCCCTGGCGTATTTAAAATTTGCGACAGTAAAAAATTATTTTTTGAATAATTTACTATAGAAAAGGCAATCCCTGGCGCACTTAAAATTTGCGACAGTATAAAATTATTTTTTGAATAATTTACTATAGAAAAGGCAATCCCTGGCGCAATTAAAATTTGCGACAGTAAAAAATTATTTTTTGAATAATTTACTATAGAAAAGGCAATCCCTGGCGCAATTACAATTTGCGACAGTAGAAAATTAATTTGTGAGAAATTTACTATAGAAAAGGCAATCCCTGGCGCAATTAAAATTTGCGACAGTAAAAAATTATTTTTTGCAAAATTTACTGTAGAAAAGGCAATCCCTGGCGGATTTGAAATTTGCGACAGTAGAAAATTATTTTTTGAATAATTTACTATAGAAAAGGCAATCCCTGGCGCAATTACAATTTGCGACAGTAGAAAATTAATTTGTGAGAAATTTACTATAGAAAAGGCAATCCCTGGCGCAATTAAAATTTGCGACAGTAAAAAATTATTTTTTGCAAAATTTACTGTAGAAAAGGCAATCCCTGGCGGATTTGAAATTTGCGACAGTAGAAAATTATTTTTTGAATAATTTACTATAGAAAAGGCAATCCCTGGCGCATTTAAAATTTGCGACAGTATAAAATTATTTTTTGAATAATTTACTATAGAAAAGGCAAACCCTGGCGTAATTAAAATTTGCGACAGTAGAAAATTATTTTTTGAATAATTTACTATAGAAAAGGCAATCCCTGGCGCAATTAAAATTTGCGACAGTAAAAAATTATTTTTTGAATAATTTACTATAGAAAAGGCAATCCCTGGCGCAATTAAAATTTGCGACATTAGAAAATTATTTTTTGAAAAGTTTACTAGAGAAAAGGCAATCCCTGGCGCAATTAAAATTTGCGACAGTATAAAATTATTTTTTGAATAATTCACTATAGAAAAGGCAATCCCTGGCGCAATTACAATTTGCGACAGTAGAAAATTAATTTGTGAGAAATTTACTATAAAAAAGGCAATCCCTGGCGCATTTAAAATTTGCGACAGTAAAAAATTATTTTTTGCAAAATTTACTGTAGAAAAGGCAATCCCTGGCGGATTTGAAATTTGCGACAGTAGAAAATTATTTTTTGAATAATTTACTATAGAAAAGGCAATCCCTGGCGCACTTAAAATTTGCGACAGTATAAAATTATTTTTTGAATAATTTACTATAGAAAAGGCAATCCCTGGCGTAATTAAAATTTGCGACAGTAGAAAATTATTTTTTGAATAATTTACTATAGAAAAGGCAATCCTTGGAGTATTTAAAATTTGTGACAGTAGAAAATTATTTTTTGAATAATGTACGATAGAAAAGGCAATCCCTGGCGCAATTAAAATTTGCGACAGTAAAAAATAATTTTTTGAATAATTTACTATAGAAAAGGCAATCCCTGGCGCAATTAAAATTTGCGACAGTAGAAAATTATTTTTTGAAAAGTTTACTATAGAAAAGGCAATCCCTGGCGCAATTAAAATTTGCGACTGTATAAAATTATTTTTTGAATAATTTAATATAGAAAAGGCAATCCCTGGCGTAATTAAAATTTGCGACAGTAGAAAATTATTTTTTGAATAATTTACTATAGAAAAGGCAATCCCTGGCGTAATTAAAATTTGCGACAGTAGAAAATTATTTTTTGAATAATTTACTATAGAAAAGGCAATCCCTGGCGCAATTAAAATTTGCGACAGTAGAAAATTATTTTTTGAATAATTTACGATAGAAAAGGCAATCCCTGGCGCAATTAAAATTTGCGACAGTAAAAAATTATTTTTTGAATAATTTACTATAGAAAAGGCAATCCCTGGCATAATTAAAATTTGCGACAGTAGAAAATTAATTTGTGAGAAAATTACTATAGAAAAGGCAATCCCTGGCGCAATTAAAATTTGCGACAGTAAAAAATTATTTTTTGCAAAATTTACTGTAGAAATGGCAATCCCTGGCGTAATTAAAATTTGCGACAGTAGAAAATTAATTTGTGAGAAATTTACTATAGAAAAGGCAATCCCTGGCGCAATTAAAATTTGCGACAGTAAAAAATTATTTTTTGAATAATTTACTATAGAAAAGGCAATCCCTGGCGTAATTAAAATTTGCGACAGTAGAAAATTATATTTTGCAAAATTTACTATAGAAAAGGCAATCCCTGGCGCAGTTAAAATTTGCGACAGTATAAAATTATTTTTTGAATAATTACTATAGAAAAGGCAATCCCTGGCGCAATTAAAATTTGCGACAGTAAAATATTATTTTTTGAATAATTTACTATAGAAAAGGCAATCCCTGGCGTAATTAAAATTTGCGACAGTAGAAAATTATTTTTTGCAAAATTTACTATAGAAAAGGCAATCCCTGGCGCAGTTAAAATTTGCGACAGTATAAAATTATTTTTTGAATAATTTACTATAGAAAAGGCAATCCCTGGCGCAATTAAAATTTGCGACAGTAAAAAATTATTTTTTGAATAATTTACTATAGAAAAGGCAATCCCTGGCGTAATTAAAATTTGCGACCGTAGAAAATTAATTTGTGAGAAATTTACTATAGAAAAGGCAATCCCTGGCGCAATTAAAATTTGCGACAGTAAAAAATTATTTTTTGCAAAATTTACTGTAGAAAAGGCAATCCCTGGCGTAATTAAAATTTGCGACAGTAGAAAATTATTTTTTGAATAATTTACTATAGAAAAGGCAATCCCTGGCGTAATTAAAATTTGCGACAGTATAAAATTATTTTTTGAATAATTTACTATAGAAAAGGCAATCCCTGGTGTAATTAAAATTTGCGACAGTAAAAAATTATTTTTGAATAATTTACTATAGAAAAGGCAATCCCTGGCGTAATTAAAATTTGCGACAGTAGAAAATTATTTTTTGAATAATTTACCTGGCGAAATTGAAATTTGCGACAGTAAAAAATTATTTTTTGAATAATTTACTATAGAAAAGGCAATCCCTGGTGCACTTAAAATTTGCGACAGTATAAAATTATTTTTTGAATAATTTACTATAGAAAAGGCAATCCCTGGCGTATTTAAAATTTGCGACAGTAAAAAATTATTTTTTGCAAAATTTACTATAGAAAAGGCAATCCCTGGCGCAATTAAAATTTGCCACAGTAAAAAATTATTTTTTGAGTAATTTACTATAGAAAAGGCAATCCCTGGCGCACTTAAAATTTGCGACAGTATAAAATTATTTTTTGAATAATTTACTATAGAAAAGGCAATCCCTGGCGTAATTAAAATTTGCGACAGTATAAAATTATTTTTTGAATAATTTACTATAGAAAAGGCAATCCCTGGCGCAATTAAAATTTGCGACAGTATAAAATTATTTTTTGAATAATTTACTATAGAAAAGGCAATCCCTGGCGCAATTAAAATTTGCGACAGTAGAAAATTATTTTTTGAATAATTTACTATAGAAAAGGCAATCCCTGGCGTAATTAAAATTTGCGACAGTATAAAATTATTTTTTGAATAATTTACTATAGAAAAGGCAATCCCTGGCGTAATTAAAATTTGCGACAGTAGAAAATTATTTTTTGAATAATTTACTATATAAAAGGCAATCGCTGGCGTAATTAAAATTTGCGACAGTAGAAAATTATTTTTTGAATAATTTACTATAGAAAAGGCAATCCCTGGCGCAATTAAAATTTGCGAGAGTAGAAAATTATTTTTTGAATAATTTACTATGGAAAAGGCAATCCCTGGCGTAATTAAAATTTGCGACAGTAGAAAATTATTTTTTGAATAATTTACCATAGAAAAGGCAATCCCTGGCGCAATTAAAATTTGCGACAGTAGAAAATTATTTTTTGAAAAGTTTACTATAGAAAAGGCAATCCCTGGCGCAATTTAAATTTGCGACAGTATAAAATTATTTTTTGAATAATTTACTATAGAAAAGGCAATCCCTGGCGTAATTAAAATTTGCGACAGTAGAAAATTATTTTTTGAATAATATACTATAGAAAAGGCAATCCCTGGGATATTTAAAATTTGCGACAGTAGAAAATTATTTTTTTGCAAAATTTACTATAGAAAAAGCAATCCCTGGCGCAATTAAAATTTGCGACAGTAAAAAATTATTTTTTGAATAATTTACTATAGAAAAGGCAATCCCTGGCGCAGTAAAAATTTGCGACAGTATAAAATTATTTTTTGAATAATTTACTATAGAAAAGGCAATCCCTGGCGTAATTAAATTTTGCGACAGTAAAAAATTATTTTTTGAATAATTTACTATAGAAAAGGCAATCCCTGGCTTATTTAAAATTTGCGACAGTAAAAAATTATTTTTTGAATAATTTACTATAGAAAAGGCAATCCCTGGCGCACTTAAAATTTGCGACAGTAAAAAATTATTTTTTGCATAATTTGCTATAGAAAAGGCAATCCCGGGCGCACTTAAAATTTGCGACAGTAGAAAATTATTTTTTGAATAATTTGCTATAGAAAAGGCAATCCCTGGCGTAATTAACATTTGCGACAGTTGAAAATTATTTTTTGAATAATTTACTATAGAAAAGGCAATCCCTGGCGTAAATAAAATTTGCGACAGTAGAAAATTATTTTTTGAATAATTTACTATAGAAAAGGCAACCCATGGCGTAATTAAAATTTGCGACAGTATAACATTATTTTTTGAATAATTTACTATAGAAAAGGCAATCCCTGGCGTAATTAAAATTTGCGACAGTAAAAAATTATTTTTTGAATAATTTACTATAGAAAAGGCAATCCCTGGCGTAATTAAAATTTGCGACAGTAGAAAATTATTTTTTGAATAATTTACCTGGCGAAATTGAAATTTACGACAGTAAAAAATTATTTTTTGAATAATTTACTATAGAAAAGGCAATCCCTGGCGCACTTAAAATTAGCGACAGTATAAAATTATTTTTTGAATAATTTACTATAGAAAAGGCAATCCCTGGCGTATTTAAAATTTGCCACAGTAAAAAATTATTTTTTGCAAAATTTATTATAGAAAAGGCAATCCCTGGCGCAACTAAAATTTGCGACAGTAAAAAATTATTTTTTGAATAATTTACTATATAAAAGGCAATCCCTGGCGTAATTAAAATTTGCGACAGTAGAAAATTATTTTTTGAATAATTTACTATAGAAAAGGCAATCCCTGGCGTAATTAAAATTTGCGACAGTTGAAAATTATTTTTTGAATAATTTACTATAGAAAAGGCAATCCCTGGCGTAATTAAAATTTGCGACAGTAGAAAATTATTTTTTGAATAATTTACTATAGAAAAGGCAATTCCTGGCGCACTTAAAATTTGCGACAGTATAAAATTATTTTTTGAATAATTTACTATTGAAAAGGCAATCCCTGGCGTATTTAAAATTTGCGACAGTAAAAAATTATTTTTTGAATAATTTACTATAGAAAAGGCAATCCCTGGCGTATTTAAAATTTGCGACAGTATAAAATTAATTTGTGAGAAATTTACTATAGAAAAGGATATCCCTGGGATATTTAAAATTTGCGACAGTAGAAAATTATTTTTTGAATAATTTACTATAGAAAAGGCAATCCCTGGCGTAATAAAAATTTGCGACAGTTGAAAATTATTTTTTGAATAATTTACTATAGAAAAGGCAATCCCTGGCGTAGTTAAAATTTGCGACAGTATAAAATAATTTTTTGAATAATTTACTATAGAAAAGGCAATCCCTGGCGTAATTAAAATTTGCGACAGTAGAAAATTATTTTTTGAATAATTTACCTGGCGAAATTGAAATTTGCGACAGTAGAAAATTATTTTTTGAATAATTTACTATAGAAAAGGCAATCCCTGGCGCAATTAAAATTTGCGACAGTAAAAAATTATTTTTTGAATAATTTACTATAGAAAAGGCAATCCCTGGGATATTTAAAATTTGCGACAGTAGAAAATTATTTTTTGCAAAATTTACTATAGAAAAGGCAATCCCTGGCGCAATTAAAATTTGCGACAGTAAAAAATTATTTTTTTAAATAATTTACTATAGAAAAGGCAATCCCTGGCGCACTTAAAATTTGCGAGAGTATAAAATTATTTTTTGAATAATTTACTATAGAAAAGGCAATCCCTGGCGTAATTAAAATTTGCGACAGTAAAAAATTATTTTTTGAATAATTTATTACAGAAAAGGCAATCCCTGTCGTATTTAAAATTTGCGACAGTAAAAAATTATTTTTTGAATAATTTACTATAGAAAAGGCAATCCCTGGCGCACTTAAAATTTGCGACAGTAAAAAATTATTTTTTGAATAATTTACTATAGAAAAGGCAATCCCTGGCGCACTTAAAATTTGCGACAGTATAAAATTATTTTTTGAATAATTTACTATAGAAAAGGCAATCCCTGGCGTATTTAAAATTTGCGACAGTAAAAAATTATTTTTTGCAAAATTTACTATAGAAAAGGCAATCCCTGGCGCAATTAAAATTTGCGACAGTAAAAAATTATTTTTTGAATAATTTACTATAGAAAAGGCAATCCCTGGCGTACTTAAAATTTGCGACAGTATAAAATTATTTTTTGAATAATTTACTATAGAAAAGGCAATCCCTGGCGTAATTAAAATTTGCGACAGTATAAAATTTTTTTTTTTATTATTTACTATAGAAAAGGCAATCCCTGGCGCAATTAAAATTTGCGACAGTATAAAATTATTTTTTGAATAATTTACTATAGAAAAGGCAATCCCTGGCGCCATTAAAATTTGCGACAGTAAAAAATTATTTTTTGAATAATTTACTATAGAAATGGCAATCCTTGGCTTAGTTAAAATTTGCGATAGTATAAAATTATTTTTTGAATAATTTACTATAGAAAAGGCAATCCCTGGCGTAATTAAAATTTGCGACAGTAGAAAATTATTTTTTGAATAATTTACTATAGAAAAGGCCATCCCTGGCGTAATTAAAATTTGCGACAGTAGAAAATTATTTTTTGAATAATTTACTATAGAAAAGGCAATCCCTGGCGCAATTAAAATTTGCGACAGTAGAAAATTATTTTTTGAAAAGTTTACTATAGAAAAGGCAATCCCTGGCGCAATTAAAATTTGCGACAGTATATAATTATTTTTTGAATAATTTACTATAGAAAAGGCAATCCCTGGCGTAATTAAAATTTGCGACAGTAAAAAATTATTTTTTGAATAATTTACTATAGAAAAGGCAATCCCTGGGATATTTAAAATTTGCGACAGTAGAAAATTATTTTTTGCAAAATTTACTATAGAAAAGGCAATCCCTGGCGCAATTAAAATTTGCGACAGTAAAAAATTATTTTTTTAAATAATTTACTATAGAAAAGGCAATCCCTGGCGCACTTAAAATTTGCGACAGTATAAAATTATTTTTTGAATAATTTACTATAGAAAAGACAATCCCTGGCGTAATTAAAATTTGCGACAGTAAAAAATTATTTTTTGAATAATTTATTATAGAAAAGGCAATCCCTGTCGTATTTAAAATTTGCGACAGTAAAAAATTATTTTTTGAATAATTTACTATAGAAAAGGCAATCCCTGGCGCACTTAAAATTTGCGACAGTAAAAAATTATTTTTTGAATAATTTACTATAGAAAAGGCAAACCCTGGCGCACTTAAAATTTGCGAGAGTAGAAAATTATTTTTTGAATAATTTACTATAGAAGAGGCAATCCCTGGCGTAATTGAAATTTGCGACAGTTGAAAATTTTTTTTTGAATAATTTACTATAGAAAAGGCAATCCCTGGCGTAATAAAAATTTGCGACAGTAGAAAATTATTTTTTGAATAATTTACTATAGAAAAAGCAATCCCTGGCGTAATTAAAATTTGCGACAGTATAATATTATTTTTTGAATAATTTACTATAGAAAAGGCAATCCCTGGCGTAATTAAAATTTGCGACAGTAAAAAATTATTTTTTGAATAATTTACTATAGAAAAGGCAATCGCTGGCGTAATTAAAATTTGCGACAGTAGAAAATTATTTTTTGAATAACTTACCTGGCGAAATTGAAATTTGCAACAGTAAAAAATTAGTTTTTGAATAATTTACTATAGAAAAGGCAATCCCTGGCGTATTTAAAATTTGCGACAGTAAAAAATTATTTTTTGAATAATTTACTATAGAAAAGGCAATCCTTGGCGCACTTAAAATTTGCGACAGTATAAAATTATTTTTTGAATAATTTACTATAGAAAAGGCAATCCCTGGCGTATTTAAAATTTGCGACAGTAAAAAATTATTTTTTGAATAATTTACTATAGAAAGGGCAATCCCTGGTGCAATTACAATTTGCGACAGTAGAAAATTAATTTGTGAGAAATTTACTATAGAAAAGGCAATCCCTGGCGCAATTAAAATTTGCGACAGTAAAAAATTATTTTTTGCAAAATTTACTGTAGAAAAGGCAATCCCTGGCGGATTTGAAATTTGCGACAGTAGAAAATTATTTTTTGAATAATTTACTATAGAAAAGGCAATCCCTGGCGCAATTACAATTTGCGACAGTAGAAAATTAATTTGTGAGAAATTTACTATAGAAAAGGCAATCCCTGGCGCAATTAAAATTTGCGACAGTAAAAAATTATTTTTTGCAAAATTTACTGTAGAAAAGGCAATCCCTGGCGGATTTGAAATTTGCGACAGTAGAAAATTATTTTTTGAATAATTTACTATAGAAAAGGCAATCCCTGGCGCACTTAAAATTTGCGACAGTATAAAATTATTTTTTGAATAATTTACTATAGAAAAGGCAAACCCTGGCGTAATTAAAATTTGCGACAGTAGAAAATTATTTTTTGAATAATTTACTATAGAAAAGGCAATCCCTGGCGCAATTAAAATTTGCGACAGTAAAAAATTATTTTTTGAATAATTTACTATAGAAAAGGCAATCCCTGGCGCAATTAAAATTTGCGACATTAGAAAATTATTTTTTGAAAAGTTTACTAGAGAAAAGGCAATCCCTGGCGCAATTAAAATTTGCGACAGTATAAAATTATTTTTTGAATAATTCACTATAGAAAAGGCAATCCCTGGCGCAATTACAATTTGCGACAGTAGAAAATTAATTTGTGAGAAATTTACTATAGAAAAGGCAATCCCTGGCGCAATTAAAATTTGCGACAGTAAAAAATTATTTTTTGCAAAATTTACTGTAGAAAAGGCAATCCCTGGCGGATTTGAAATTTGCGACAGTAGAAAATTATTTTTTGAATAATTTACTATAGAAAAGGCAATCCCTGGCGCACTTAAAATTTGCGACAGTATAAAATTATTTTTTGAAAAATTTACTATAGAAAAGGCAATCCCTGGCGTAATTAAAATTTGCGACAGTAGAAAATTATTTTTTGAATAATTTACTATAGAAAAGGCAATCCTTGGAGTATTTAAAATTTGTGACAGTAGAAAATTATTTTTTGAATAATGTACGATAGAAAAGGCAATCCCTGGCGCAATTAAAATTTGCGACAGTAAAAAATAATTTTTTGAATAATTTACTATAGAAAAGGCAATCCCTGGCGCAATTAAAATTTGCGACAGTAGAAAATTATTTTTTGAAAAGTTTACTATAGAAAAGGCAATCCCTGGCGCAATTAAAATTTGCGACTGTATAAAATTATTTTTTGAATAATTTAATATAGAAAAGGCAATCC
Organism: Dioctria linearis; assembly: GCA_963930735.1. NCBI lineage: Eukaryota > Metazoa > Arthropoda > Insecta > Diptera > Asilidae > Dioctria > Dioctria linearis. Next base: position 13,157 of record CAWVNZ010000163.1, on the reverse strand, counting down.
CTGGCGTAATTAAAATTTGCGACAGTAGAAAATTATTTTTTGAATAATTTACTATAGAAAAGGCAATCCCTGGCGCAATTAAAATTTGCGACAGTAGAAAATTATTTTTTGAATAATTTACGATAGAAAAGGCAATCCCTGGCGCAATTAAAATTTGCGACAGTAAAAAATTATTTTTTGAATAATTTACTATAGAAAAGGCAATCCCTGGCGTAATTAAAATTTGCGACAGTAGAAAATTAATTTGTGAGAAATTTACTATAGAAAAGGCAATCCCTGGCGCAATTAAAATTTGCGACAGTAAAAAATTATTTTTTGCAAAATTTACTGTAGAAATGGCAATCCCTGGCGTAATTAAAATTTGCGACAGTAGAAAATTAATTTGTGAGAAATTTACTATAGAAAAGGCAATCCCTGGCGCAATTAAAATTTGCGACAGTAAAAAATTATTTTTTGAATAATTTACTATAGAAAAGGCAATCCCTGGCGTAATTAAAATTTGCGACAGTAGAAAATTATATTTTGCAAAATTTACTATAGAAAAGGCAATCCCTGGCGCAGTTAAAATTTGCGACAGTATAAAATTATTTTTTGAATAATTTACTATAGAAAAGGCAATCCCTGGCGCAATTAAAATTTGCGACAGTAAAATATTATTTTTTGAATAATTTACTATAGAAAAGGCAATCCCTGGCGTAATTAAAATTTGCGACAGTAGAAAATTATTTTTTGCAAAATTTACTATAGAAAAGGCAATCCCTGGCGCAGTTAAAATTTGCGACAGTATAAAATTATTTTTTGAATAATTTACTATAGAAAAGGCAATCCCTGGCGCAATTAAAATTTGCGACATTAAAAAATTATTTTTTGAATAATTTACTATAGAAAAGGCAATCCCTGGCGTAATTAAAATTTGCGACCGTAGAAAATTAATTTGTGAGAAATTTACTATAGAAAAGGCAATCCCTGGCGCAATTAAAATTTGCGACAGTAAAAAATTATTTTTTGCAAAATTTACTGTAGAAAAGGCAATCCCTGGCGTAATTAAAATTTGCGACAGTAGAAAATTATTTTTTGAATAATTTACTATAGAAAAGGCAATCCCTGGCGTAATTAAAATTTGCGACAGTATAAAATTATTTTTTGAATAATTTACTATAGAAAAGGCAATCCCTGGTGTAATTAAAATTTGCGACAGTAAAAAATTATTTTTGAATAATTTACTATAGAAAAGGCAATCCCTGGCGTAATTAAAATTTGCGACAGTAGAAAATTATTTTTTGAATAATTTACCTGGCGAATTTGAAATTTGCGACAGTAAAAAATTATTTTTTGAATAATTTACTATAGAAAAGGCAATCCCTGGTGCACTTAAAATTTGCGACAGTATAAAATTATTTTTTGAATAATTTACTATAGAAAAGGCAATCCCTGGCGTATTTAAAATTTGCGACAGTAAAAAATTATTTTTTGCAAAATTTACTATAGAAAAGGCAATCCCTGGCGCAATTAAAATTTGCCACAGTAAAAAATTATTTTTTGAGTAATTTACTATAGAAAAGGCAATCCCTGGTGCACTTAAAATTTGCGACAGTATAAAATTATTTTTTGAATAATTTACTATAGAAAAGGCAATCCCTGGCGTAATTAAAATTTGCGACAGTATAAAATTATTTTTTGAATAATTTACTATAGAAAAGGCAATCCCTGGCGCAATTAAAATTTGCGACAGTATAAAATTATTTTTTGAATAATTTACTATAGAAAAGGCAATCCCTGGCGCAATTAAAATTTGCGACAGTAGAAAATTATTTTTTGAATAATTTACTATAGAAAAGGCAATCCCTGGCGTAATTAAAATTTGCGACAGTATAAAATTATTTTTTGAATAATTTACTATAGAAAAGGCAATCCCTGGCGTAATTAAAATTTGCGACAGTAGAAAATTATTTTTTGAATAATTTACTATATAAAAGGCAATCCATGGCGTAATTAAAATTTGCGACAGTAGAAAATTATTTTTTGAATAATTTACTATAGAAAAGGCAATCCCTGGCGCAATTAAAATTTGCGAGAGTAGAAAATTATTTTTTGAATAATTTACTATGGAAAAGGCAATCCCTGGCGTAATTAAAATTTGCGACAGTAGAAAATTATTTTTTGAATAATTTACCATAGAAAAGGCAATCCCTGGCGCAATTAAAATTTGCGACAGTAGAAAATTATTTTTTGAAAAGTTTACTATAGAAAAGGCAATCCCTGGCGCAATTAAAATTTGCGACAGTATAAAATTATTTTTTGAATAATTTACTATAGAAAAGGCAATCCCTGGCGTAATTAAAACTTGCGACAGTAGAAAATTATTTTTTGAATAATTTACTATAGAAAAGGCAATCCCTGGGATATTTAAAATTTGCGACAGTAGAAAATTATTTTTTTGCAAAATTTACTATAGAAAAGGCAATCCCTGGCGCAATTAAAATTTGCGACAGTAAAAAATTATTTTTTGAATAATTTACTATAGAAAAGGCAATCCCTGGCGCAGTTAAAATTTGCGACAGTATAAAATTATTTTTTGAATAATTTACTATAGAAAAGGCAATCCCTGGCGTAATTAAGTTTTGCGACAGTAAAAAATTATTTTTTGAATAATTTACTATAGAAAAGGCAATCCCTGGCTTATTTAAAATTTGCGACAGTAAAAAATTATTTTTTGAATAATTTACTATAGAAAAGGCAATCCCTGGCGCACTTAAAATTTGCGACAGTAAAAAATTATTTTTTGCATAATTTGCTATAGAAAAGGCAGTTCCGGGCGCACTTAAAATTTGCGACAGTAGAAAATTATTTTTTGAATAATTTGCTATAGAAAAGGCAATCCCTGGCGTAATTAAAATTTGCGACAGTTGAAAATTATTTTTTGAATAATTTACTATAGAAAAGGCAATCCCTGGCGTAAATAAAATTTGCGACAGTAGAAAATTATTTTTTGAATAATTTACTATAGAAAAGGCAACCCATGGCGTAATTAAAATTTGCGACAGTATAACATTATTTTTTGAATAATTTACTATAGAAAAGGCAATCCCTGGCGTAATTAAAATTTGCGACAGTAAAAAATTATTTTTTGAATAATTTACTATAGAAAAGGCAATCCCTGGCGTAATTAAAATTTGCGACAGTAGAAAATTATTTTTTGAATAATTTACCTGGCGAAATTGAAATTTACGACAGTAAAAAATTATTTTTTGAATAATTTACTATAGAAAAGGCAATCCCTGGCGCACTTAAAATTAGCGAGAGTATAAAATTATTTTTTGAATAATTTACTATAGAAAAGGCAATCCCTGGCGTATTTAAAATTTGCCACAGTAAAATATTATTTTTTGCAAAATTTATTATAGAAAAGGCAATCCCTGGCGCAACTAAAATTTGCGACAGTAAAAAATTATTTTTTGAATAATTTACTATAGAAAAAGCAATCCCTGGCGTAATTAAAATTTGCGACAGTAAAAAATTATTTTTTGAATAATTTACTATAGAAAAGGCAATCCCTGGCGCACTTAAAATTTGCGACAGTATAAAATTATTTTTTGAATAATTTACTATATAAAAGGCAATCCCTGGCGTAATTAAAATTTGCGACAGTATAAAATTATTTTTTGAATAATTTACTATAGAAAAGGCAATCCCTGGCGTAATTAAAATTTGCTACAGTTGAAAATTATTTTTTGAATAATTTACTATAGAAAAGGCAATCCCTGGCGTAATTAAAATTTGCGACAGTAGAAAATTATTTTTTGAATAATTTACTATAGAAAAGGCAATCCCTGGCGTAATTAAAATTTGCGACAGTATAAAATTATTTTTTGAATAATTTACTATAGAAAAGGCAATCCCTGGCGCAATTAAAATTTGCGACAGTAAAAAATTATTTTTTGAATAATTTACTATAGAAAAGGCAATCCCTGGCGCACTTAAAATTTGCGACAGTATAAAATTATTTTTTGAATAATTTACTATATAAAAGGCAATCCCTGGCGTAATTAAAATTTGCGACAGTATAAAATTATTTTTTGAATAATTTACTATAGAAAAGGCAATCCCTGGCGTAATTAAAATTTGCTACAGTTGAAAATTATTTTTTGAATAATTTACTATAGAAAAGGCAATCCCTGGCGTAATTAAAATTTGCGACAGTAGAAAATTATTTTTTGAATAATTTACTATAGAAAAGGCAATCCCTGGGATATTTAAAATTTGCGACAGTAAAAAATTATTTTTTGAATAATTTACTATAGAAAAGGCAATCCCTGGCGTATTTAAAATTTGCGAGAGTAAAAAATTATTTTTTGAATAATTTAATATAGAAAAGGCAATCCCTGGCGCAATTAAAATTTGCGACAGTAAAAAATTATTTTTTGAATAATTTACTATAGAAAAGGCAATCCCTGGCGCACTTAAAATTTGCGACAGTATAAAATTATTTTTTGAATAATTTACTTAAGAAAAGGCAATCCCTGGCGTAATTAAAATTTGCGACAGTATAAAATTATTTTTTGCATAATTTACTATAGAAAAGGCAATTCCTGGCGCAATTAAAATTTGCGACAGTATAAAATTATTTTTTGAATAATTTACTATAGAAAAGGCAATCCCTGGCGCAATTAAAATTTGCGACAGTAGAAAATTATTTTTTGAATAATTTACTATAGAAAAGGCAATCCCTGGCGCAATTAAAATTTGCGACAGTATAAAATTATTTTTTGAATAATTTACCTGGCGAAATTGAAATTTGCGACAGTAAAAAATTATTTTTTTGAATAATTTACTATAGAAAAGGCAATCCCTGGCGCACTTAAAATTTGCGACAGTATAAAATTATTTTTTGAATAATTTACTATAGAAAAGGCAATCCCTGGCGTATTTAAAATTTGCGACAGTAAGAAATTATTTTTTGCAAAATTTAATATAGAAAAGGCAATCCCTGGCGCAATTAAAATTTGCGACAGTAAAAAATTATTTTTTGAATAATTTACTATAGAAAAGGCAATCCCTGGCGCAGTTAAAATTTGCGACAGTATAAAATTATTTTTTGAATAATTTACTATAGAAAAGGCAATCCCTGGCGTAATTAAAATTTGCGACAGTATAAAATTATTTTTTGAATAATTTACCTGGCGAAATTGAAATTTGCGACAGTAAAAAATTATTTTTTTGAATAATTTACTATAGAAAAGGCAATCCCTGGCGCACTTAAAATTTGCGACAGTATAAAATTATTTTTTGAATAATTTACTATAGAAAAGGCAATCCCTGGCGTATTTAAAATTTGCGACAGTAAAAAATTATTTTTTGCAAAATTTACTATAGAAAAGGCAATCCCTGGCGCAATTAAAATTTGCGACAGTAAAAAATTATTTTTTGAATAATTTACTATAGAAAAGGCAATCCCTGGCGTACTTAAAATTTGCGACAGTATAAAATTATTTTTTGAATAATTTACTATAGAAAAGGCAATCCCTGGCGTAATTAAAATTTGCGCCAGTATAAAATTATTTTTTTTATAATTTACTATAGAAAAGGCAATCCCTGGCGCAATTAAAATTTGCGACAGTATAAAATTATTTTTTGAATAATTTACTATAGAAAAGGCAATCCCTGGCGTAATTAAAATTTGCGACAGTAGAAAATTATTTTTTGAATAATTTACTATAGAAAAGGCAATCCCTGGCGTAATTAAAATTTGCGACAGTAGAAAATTATTTTTTGAATAATTTACTATAGAAAAGGCAATCCCTGGCGCAATTAAAATTTGCGACAGTAGAAAATTATTTTTTGAAAAGTTTACTATAGAAAAGGCAATCCCTGGCGCAATTAAAATTTGCGACAGTATAAAATTATTTTTTGAATAAATTACTATAGAAAAGGCAATCCCTGGCGTAATTAAAATTTGCGACAGTAAAAAATTATTTTTTGAATAATTTACTATAGAAAAGGCAATCCCTGGGATCTTTAAAATTTGCGACAGTAGAAAATTATTTTTTGCAAAATTTACTATAGAAAAGGCAATCCCTGGCGCAATTAAAATTTGCGACAGTAAAAAATTATTTTTTTAAATAATTTACTATAGAAAAGGCAATCCCTGGCGCACTTAAAATTTGCGACAGTATAAAATTATTTTTTGAATAATTTACTATAGAAAAGGCAATCCCTGGCGTAATTAAAATTTGCGACAGTAAAAAATTATTTTTTGAATAATTTATTATAGAAAAGGCAATCCCTGTCGTATTTAAAATTTGCGACAGAAAAAAATTATTTTTTGAATAATTTACTATAGAAAAGGCAATCCTTGGCGCACTTAACATTTGCGACAGTAAAAAATTATTTTTTTAGTAATTTACTATAGAAAAGGCAATCCCTGGCGCACTTAAAATTTGCGACAGTAGAAAATTATTTTTTGAATAATTTACTATAGAAGAGGCAATCCCTGGCGTAATTAAAATTTGCGACAGTTGAAAATTATTTTTGAATAATTTACTATAGTAAAGGCAATCCCTGGCGTAATTAAAATTTGCGACAGTAGAAAATTATTTTTTGAATAATTTACTATAGAAAAGGCAATCCCTGGCGTAATTAAAATTTGCGACAGTATAACATTATTTTTTGAATAATTTACTATAGAAAAGGCAATCCCTGGCGTAATTAAAATTTGCGACAGTATAAAATTATTTTTTGAATAATTTACCTGGCGAAATTGAAATTTGCGACAGTAAAAAATTATTTTTTTGAATAATTTACTATAGAAAAGGCAATCCCTGGCGCACTTAAAATTTGCGACAGTATAAAATTATTTTTTGAATAATTTACTATATAAAAGGCAATCCCTGGGCGTATTTAAAATTTGCGACAGTAAAAAATTATTTTTTGCAAAATTTACTATAGAAAAGGCAATCCCTGGCGCAATTAAAATTTGCGACAGTAAAAAAATTATTTTTTGAATAATTTACTATAGAAAAGGCAATCCCTGGCGTACTTAAAATTTGCGACAGTATAAAATTATTTTTGAATAATTTACTATAGAAAAGGCAATCCCTGGCGTAATTAAAATTTGCGCCAGTATAAAATTATTTTTTTTATAATTTACTATAGAAAAGGCAATCCCTGGCGCAATTAAAATTTGCGACAGTATAAAATTATTTTTGAATAATTTACTATAGAAAAGGCAATCCCTGGCGTAATTAAAATTTGCGACAGTAGAAAATTATTTTTTGAATAATTTACTATAGAAAAGGCAATCCCTGGCGTAATTAAAATTTGCCACAGTAGAAAATTATTTTTTGAATAATTTACTATAGAAAAGGCAATCCCTGGCGCAATTAAAATTTGCGACAGTAGAAAATTATTTTTTGAAAAGTTTTACTATAGAAAAGGCAATCCCTGGCGCAATTAAAATTTGCGACAGTATAAAATTATTTTTTGAATAAATTACTATAGAAAAGGCAATCCCTGGCGTAATTAAAATTTGCGACAGTAAAAAATTATTTTTTGAATAATTTACTATAGAAAAGGCAATCCCTGGGATATTTAAAATTTGCGACAGTAGAAAAATTATTTTTTGCAAAATTTACTATAGAAAAGGCAATCCCTGTGCAATTAAAATTTGCGACAGTAAAAAATTATTTTTTTAAATAATTTACTATAGAAAAGGCAATCCCTGGCGCACTTAAAATTTGCGACAGTATAAAATTATTTTTTGAATAATTTACTATAGAAAAAGGCAATCCCTGGCGTAATTAAAATTTGCGACAGTAAAAAATTATTTTTTTGAATAATTTATTATAGAAAAGGCAATCCCTGTCGTATTTAAAATTTGCGACAGAAAAAAATTATTTTTTGAATAATTTACTATAGAAAAGGCAATCCTTGGCGCACTTAAAATTTGCGACAGTAAAAAATTATTTTTTTAGTAATTTACTATAGAAAAGGCAATCCCTGGCGCACTTAAAATTTGCGACAGTAGAAAATTATTTTTTGAATAATTTACTATAGAAGAGGCAATCCCTGGCGTAATTAAAATTTGCGACAGTTGAAAATTATTTTTTGAATAATTTACTATAGTAAAGGCAATCCCTGGCGTAATTAAAATTTGCGACAGTAGAAAATTATTTTTTGAATAATTTACTATAGAAAAGGCAATCCCTGGCGTAATTAAAATTTGCGACAGTATAACATTATTTTTTGAATAATTTACTATAGAAAAGGCAATCCCTGGCGTAATTAAAATTTGCGACAGTAAAAAAATATTTTTTGAATAATTTACTATAGAAAAGGCAATCGCTGGCGTAATTAAAATTTGCGACAGTAGAAAATTATTTTTTGAATAATTTACTATAGAAAAGGCAATCCCTGGCGCACTTAAAATTTGCGACAGTAGAAAATTATTTTTTGAAAAATTTACTATAGAAAAGGCAATCCTGGCGTAATTAAAATTTGCGACAGTAGAAAATTATTTTTTGAATAATTTACTATAGAAAAAGGGCAATCCATGGCGCAATTAAAATTTGCGACAGTAGAAAATTATTTTTTGAAAAGTTTACTATAGAAAAGGCAATCCCTGGCGCAATTAAAATTTGCGACAGTATAAAATTATTTTTTGAATAAATTACTATAGAAAAGGCAAATCCCTGGCGTAATTAAAATTTGCGACAGTAAAAAAATTATTTTTTGAATAATTTGCTATAGAAAAGGCAATCCCTGGGATATTTAAAATTTGCGACAGTAAAATATTATTTTTTTGAATAATTTATTATAGAAAAGGGCAATCCCTGTCGTATTTAAAATTTGCGACAGAAAAAAAATTATTTTTTGAATAATTTACTATAGAAAAGGCAATCCTTGGCGCACTTAAAATTTGCGACAGTAAAAAATTATTTTTTTAGTAATTTACTATAGAAAAGGCAATCCCTGGCGCACTTAAAATTTGCGACAGTAGAAAATTATTTTTTGAATAATTTACTATAGAAGAGGCAATCCCTGGCGTAATTAAAATTTGCGACAGTTGAAAATTATTTTTTGAATAATTTACTATAGAAAAGGCAATCCCTGGCTTAATTAAAATTTGCGACAGTAGAAAATTATTTTTTGAATAATTTACTATAGAAAAGGCAATCCCTGGCGTAATTAAAATTTGCGACAGTATAACATTATTTTTTGAATAATTTACTATAGAAAAGGCAAATCCCTGGCGTAATTAAAATTTGCGACAGTAAAAAAGTATTTTTTGAATAATTTACTATAGAAAAGGCAATCGCTGGCGTAATTAAAATTTGCGACAGTAGAAAATTATTTTTTGAATAACTTACCTGGCGAAATTGAAACTTGCAACAGTAAAAAATTAGTTTTTGAATAATTTACTACAGAAAAGGCAATCCCTGGCGTATGTAAAATTTGCGACAGTAAAAAAATTTTTTTTGAATAATTTACTATAGAAAAGGCAATCCCTGGCGCACTTAAAATTTGCGACAGTATAAAATTATTTTTTGAATAATTTACTATAGAAATGGCAATCCCTGGCGTATTTAAAATTTGCGACAGTAAAAAATTATTTTTTGAAATAATTTACTATAGAAAAGGCAATCCCTGGCGCAATTACAATTTGCGACAGTAGAAAATTAATTTGTGAGAAATTTACTATAGAAAAGGCAATCCCTGGCGCAATTAAAATTTGCGACAGTAAAAAATTATTTTTTGCAAAATTACTGTAGAAAAGGCAATCCCTGGCGGATTTGAAATTTGCGACAGTAGAAAATTATTTTTTGAATAATTTACTATAGAAAAGGCAATCTCTGGCGCAATTACAATTTGCGACAGTAGAAAATTAATGTGTGAGAAATTTACTATAGAAAAGGCAATCCCTGGCGCAATTAAAATTTGCGACAGTAAAAAATTATTTTTTGCAAAATTTACTGTAGAAAAGGCAATCCCTGGCGGATTTGAAATTTGCGATAGTAGAAAATTATTTTTTGAATAATTTACTATAGAAAGGGCAATCCTGGCGCACTTAAAATTTGCGACATATAAAATTATTTTTTGAATAATTCACTATAGAAAAGGCAATCCCTGGCGCAATTACAATTTGCGACAATAGAAAATTAATTTGTGAGAAATTTACTATAGAAAAGGCAATCCCTGGCGCAATTAAAATTTGCGACAGTAAAAAATTATTTTTTGCAAAAATTTACTGTAGAAAAGGCAATCCTGGCGGATTTGAAATTTGCGACAGTAGAAAATTATTTTTTGAATAATTTACTATAGAAAAGGCAATCCCTGGCGCACTTAAAAATTGCGACAGTATGAAATTATTTTTTGAATAATTTACTATAGAAAAGGCAATCCTGGCGTAATTAAAATTTGCGACAGTAGAAAATTATTTTTTGAATAATTTACTATAGAAAAAGGCAATCCCTGGCGTAATTAAAATTTGTGACAGTAGAAAATTATTTTTTGAATAATTTACGATAGAAAAGGCAATCCCTGGCCCAATTAAAATTTGCGACAGTAAAAAATTATTTTTTGAATAATTTACTATAGAAAAGGCAATCCCTGGCGCAATTAAAATTTGCGACAGTAGAAAATTATTTTTTGAAAAGCTTACTATAGAAAAGGCAATCCCTGGCGCAATTAAAATTTGTGACAGTATAAAATTATTTTTTGAATAATTTACTATAGAAAAGGCAATCCCTGGCGTATTTAAAATTTGCGACAGTATAACATTATTTTTTGAATAATTTACTATAGAAAAGGCAATCCCTGGCGTAATTAAAATTTGCGACAGTATAACATTATTTTTTGAATAATTTACTATAGAAAAGGCAATCCCTGGCGTAATTAAAATTTGCGACAGTAAAAAAGTATTTTTTGAATAATTTACTATAGAAAAGGCAATCGCTGGCGTAATTAAAATTTGCGACAGTAGAAAATTATTTTTTGAATAACTTACCTGGCGAAATTGAAATTTGCAACAGTAAAAAATTAGTTTTTGAATAATTTACTATAGAAAAGGCAATCCCTGGCGTATGTAAAATTTGCGACAGTAAAAAATTTTTTTTTGAATAATTTACTATAGAAAAGGCAATCCCTGGCGCACTTAAAATTTGCGACAGTATAAAATTATTTTTTGAATAATTTACTATAGAAAAGGCAATCCCTGGCGTATTTAAAATTTGCGACAGTAAAAAATTATTTTTTGAATAATTTACTATAGAAAAGGCAATCCCTGGCGCAATTACAATTTGCGACAGTAGAAAATTAATTTGTGAGAAATTTACTATAGAAAAGGCAATCCCTGGCGCAATTAAAATTTGCGACAGTAAAAAATTATTTTTTGCAAAATTTACTGTAGAAAAGGCAATCCCTGGCGGATTTGAAATTTGCGACAGTAGAAAATTATTTTTTGAATAATTTACTATAGAAAAGGCAATCTCTGGCGCAATTACAATTTGCGACAGTAGAAAATTAATGTGTGAGAAATTTACTATAGAAAAGGCAAACCCTGGCGCAATTAAAATTTGCGACAGTAAAAAATTATTTTTTGCAAAATTTACTGTAGAAAAGGCAATCCCTGGCGGATTTGAAATTTGCGATAGTAGAAAATTATTTTTTGAATAATTTACTATAGAAAGGGCAATCCCTGGCGCACTTAAAATTTGCGACATATAAAATTATTTTTTGAATAATTCACTATAGAAAAGGCAATCCCTGGCGCAATTACAATTTGCGACAATAGAAAATTAATTTGTGAGAAATTTACTATAGAAAAGGCAATCCCTGGCGCAATTAAAATTTGCGACAGTAAAAAATTATTTTTTGCAAAATTTACTGTAGAAAAGGCAATCCCTGGCGGATTTGAAATTTGCGACAGTAGAAAATTATTTTTTGAATAATTTACTATAGAAAAGGCAATCCCTGGCGCACTTAAAAATTGCGACAGTATGAAATTATTTTTTGAATAATTTACTATAGAAAAGGCAATCCCTGGCGTAATTAAAATTTGCGACAGTAGAAAATTATTTTTTGAATAATTTACTATAGAAAAGGCAATCCCTGGCGTAATTAAAATTTGTGACAGTAGAAAATTATTTTTTGAATAATTTACGATAGAAAAGGCAATCCCTGGCGCAATTAAAATTTGCGACAGTAAAAAATTATTTTTTGAATAATTTACTATAGAAAAGGCAATCCCTGGCGCAATTAAAATTTGCGACAGTAGAAAATTATTTTTTGAAAAGCTTACTATAGAAAAGGCAATCCCTGGCGCAATTAAAATTTGTGACAGTATAAAATTATTTTTTGAATAATTTACTATAGAAAAGGCAATCCCTGGCGTAATTAAAATTTGCGACAGTAGAAAATTATTTTTTGAATAATTTACTATAGAAAAGGCAATCCCTGGCGTAATTAAAATTTGCGACAGTAGAAAATTATTTTTTGAATAATTTACTATAGAAAAGGCAATCCCTGGCGCAATTAAAATTTGCGACAGTAGAAAATTATTTTTTGAATAATTTACGATAGAAAAGGCAATCCCTGGCGCAATTAAAATTTTCGACAGTAAAAAATTATTTTTTGAATAATTTACTATAGAAAAGGCAATTCCTGGCGCAATTAAAATTTGCGACAGTAGAAAATTATTTTTTGAAAAGTTTACTATAGAAAAGACAATCCCTGGCGCAATTAAAATTTGCGACAGTATAAAATTATTTTTCGAATAATTTACTATAGAAAAGGCAATCCCTGGCGTAATTAAAATTTGCGACAGTAGAAAATTATTTTTTGAATAATTTACTATAGAAAAGGCAATCCCTGGCGTAATTAAAATTTGCGACAGTAGAAAATTATTTTTTGAATAATTTACGATAGAAAAGGCAATCCCTGGCGCAATTAAAATTTGCGACAGTAAAAAATTAATTTGTGAGAAATTTACTATAGAAAAGGCAATCCCTGGCGCAATTAAAATTTGCGACAGTAAAAAATTATTTTTTGCAAAATTTACTGTAGAAAAGTCAATCCCTGGCGGATTTGAAATTTGCGACAGTAGAAAATTATTTTTTGAATAATTTACTATAGAAAAGGCAATCCCTGGCGCACTTAAAATT
>CAWVNZ010000162.1:0-30438 GCA_963930735.1 Dioctria linearis | reverse complement strand
AATAATTTTTTACTGTCGCAAATTTTAATTACGCCAGGGATTGCCTTTTCTATAGTAAATTTTTCAAAAATTAATTTTTTACTGTCGCAAATTTTAATTGCGCCAGGGATTGCCTTTTCTATAGTAAATTTTGCAAAAAAATAATTTTTTACTGTCGCAAATTTTAAATACGCCAGGGATTGCCTTTTCTATAGTAAATTTTTCAAAAATTAATTTTTTACTGTCGCAAATTTTAATTACGCCAGGGATTGCCTTTGCTATAGTAAATTTTTCAAAAATTAATTTTTTACTGTCGCAAATTTTAAATCCGCCAGGGATTGCCTTTTCTACAGTAAATTTTTCAAAAATTAATTTTTTACTCTCGCAAATTTTAATTGCGCCAGGGATTGCCTTTCTACAGTAAATTTTACAAAAAATAATTTTATACTGTCGCAAATTTTAATTGCGCCAGGGATTGCCTTTTCTATAGTAAATTATTCACAAATTAATTTTTTACTGTCGCAAATTTTAATTGCGGCAGGGATTGAATTTTCTATAGTAAATTATTCAAAAACTAATTTTTTACTGTCGCAAATTTTAATTGCGCCAGGGATTGCCTTTTCTATAGTAAATTATTCAAAAAAAAAATTTTTTACTGTCGCAAATTTTAATTGCGCGAGGGATTGCCTTTTCTACAGTAAATTTTTCAAAAAATAATTTTTTACTGTCGCAAATTTTAATTGCGCCAGGGATTGCCTTTTCTATAGTAAATTTTTCAAAAAATAATTTTCTACTGTCGCAAATTTAAATACGCCAGGTATTGCCTTTTCTATAGTAAATTTTGCAAAAAATAATTTTCTACTGTCGCAAATTTTAATTACGCCAGGGATTGCCTTTTCTATAGTAAATTTTTCAAAAAATAATTTTTTACTGTCGCAAATTTTAATTGCGCCAGGGATTGCCTTTTCTATAGTAAATTTTTCAAAAATTAATTTTTTACTGTCGCAAATTTTAATTGCGCCAGGGATTGCCTTTTCTACAGTAAATTTTTCAAAAAATAATTTTCTACTGTCGCAAATTTTAATTGCGTCAGGGATTGCCTTTTCTAAAGTAAATTTTTCAAAAAATAATTTTCTACTGTCGCAAATTTTAATTACGCCAGCGATTGCCTTTTCTACAGTAAATTTTAAAAAAAATAATTTTTTACTGTCGCAAATTTTAATTGCGCCAGGGATTGCCTTTTCTAAAGTAAATTTTTCAAAAAATAATTTTTTACTGTCGCAAATTTTAATTACGCCAGGGATTGCCTTTTCTATTGTAAATTATTCAAAAAATAATTTTTTACTGTCGCAAATTTTAATTGCGCCAGGGATTGCCTTTTCTACAGTAAATTTTTCAAAAAATAATTTTTTACTGTCGCAAATTTTAATTACGCCAGGGATTGCCTTTTCTATAGTAAATTTTTCAAAAATTAATTTTTTACTGTCGCAAATTTTAATTACGCCAGGGATTGCCTTTTCTATAGTAAAATTTTCAAAAAATAATTTTCTACTGTCGCAAATTTTAATTGCGCCAGGGATTGCCTTTTCTACAGTAAATTTTTCAAAAAATAATTTTTTACTGTCGCAAATTTTAATTACGCCAGGGATAGCCTTTGTATAGTAAATTTTTCAAAAATTAATTTTTTACTGTCGCAAATTTTAAATACGCCAGGGATTGCCTTTTCTATAGTAAATTTTACAAAAAAATAATTTGTTACTGTCGCAAATTTTAATTACGCCAGGGATTGCCTTTTCTATAGTAAATTTTGCAAAAAATAATTTTTTACTGTCGCAAATTTTAATTGCGCAAGGGATTGCCTTTTCTACAGTAAATTTTTCAAAAAATAATTTTTTACTGTCGCAAATTTTAATTACGCCAGGGATTGCCTTTTCTATAGTAAATTATTCAAAAAATAATTTTTTACTGTCGCAAATTTTAATTACGCCAGGGATTGCCTTTTCTATAGTAAATTTTTCAAAAATTAATTTTTTACTGTCGCAAATTTTAATTACGCCAGGGATTGCCTTTTCTATAGTAAATTTTTCAAAAAATAATTTTTTACTGTCGCAAATTTTAATTACGCCAGGGATAGCCTTTGTATAGTAAATTTTTCAAAAAATAATTTTTTACTGTCGCAAATTTTAATTACGCCAGGGATTGCCTTTTCTATAGTAAATTATTCAAAAAATAATTTTTTTCTGCCGCAAATTTTAATTACGCCAGGGATTGCCTTTTCTATAGTAAATTTTGCAAAAAATAATTTTTTACTGTCGCAAATTTTAATTGCGCCAGGGATTGCCTTTTCTATAGTAAATTATTCACAAATTAATTTTTTACTGTCGCAAATTTTAAATATGCCAGGGATTGCCTTTTCTATAGTAAATTGTTCAAAAATTAATTTTTTACTGTCGCAAATTTTAAATACGCCAGGGATTGCTATTTCTATAGTAAATTTTTCACAAATTAATTTTTTACTGTCGCAAATTTTAATTACGCCAGGGATTGCCTTTTCTATAGTAAATTAGTCACAAATTAATTTTTTACTGTCGCAAATTTTAATTACGCCAGGGATTGCCTATTCTATAGTAAATTTTTCAAAATTTAATTTAATACTGTCGCAAATTTTAATTACGCCGGGGATTGCCTTTTCTATAGTAAATTTTTCAAATAATAATTTTCTACTGTCGCAAATTTTAATTACGTCAGTGATTGCCTTTTCTATAGTAAATTTTTCAAAAAATAATTTTTTACTGTCGCAAATTTTAATTGCGCCAGCGATTGCCTTTTCTACAGTAAATTTTTCAAAAATAATTTTTTACTGTCGCAAATTTTAATTGCGCCAGGGATTGCCTTTTCTATAGTAAATTTTTCAAAAACTAATTTTTTACTGTCGCAAATTTTAATTACGCCAGGGATTGCCTTTTCTATAGTAAATTTTTCAAAATTTAATTTTATACTGTCGCAAGTTTTAATTGCGCCAGGGATGATTGCCATTTCTATAGTAAATTTTTCAAACATTAATTTTATACTGTCCCAAATTTTAATTACGCCAGGGATTGCCTTTTCTATAGTAAATTTTTCAAAAAATAATTTTCTACTGTCGCAAATTTTAATTGCGCCAGGGATTGCCTTTTCTACAGTAAATTTTTCAAAAAATAATTTTCTACTGTCGCAAATTTTAGTTGCGCCAGGGATTGCCTTTTCAATAGTAAATTTTTCACAAATTATTTTTTTACTGTCGCAAATTTTAATTGCGCCAGGGATTGCCTTTTCTATAGTAAATTTTGCAAAAAAATAATTTTTTACTGTCGCAAATTTTAAATACGCCAGGGATTGCATTTTCTATAGTAAATTTTTCAAAAATTAATTTTTTACTGTCGCAAATTTTAATTACGCCAGGGATTGCCCTTTCTATAGTAAATTTTTCAAAAATTAATTTTTTACTGTCGCAAATTTTAAATCCCCCAGGGATTGCCTTTTCTACAGTAAATTTTTCAAAAACTAATTTTTTACTGTCGCAAATTTTAATTGCGCCAGGGATTGCCTTTTCTACAGTAAATTTTACAAAAAATAATTTTTTACTGTCGCAAATTTTAATTGCGCCAGGGATTGCCTTTTCTATAGTAAATTATTCACAAATTAATTTTTTACTGTCGCAAATTTTAATTGCGGCAGGGATTGAATTTTCTATAGTAAATTATTCAAAAACTAATTTTTTACTGTCGCAAATTTTAATTGCGCCAGGGATTGCCTTTTCTATAGTAAATTATTCAAAAAACAAATTTTTTGCTGTCGCAAATTTTAATTGCGCGAGGGATTGCCTTTTCTACAGTAAATTTTTCAAAAAATAATTTTTTACTGTCGCAAATTTTAATTGCGCCAGGGATTGCCTTTTCTATAGTAAATTTTTCAAAAAATAATTTTCTACTGTCGCAAATTTAAATACGCCAGGTATTGCCTTTTCTATAGTAAATTTTGGAAAAAATAATTTTCTACTGTCGCAAATTTTAATTACGCCAGGTATTGCCTTTTCTATAGTAAATTTTTCAAAAAATAATTTTTTACTGTCGCAAATTTTAATTGCGCCAGGGATTGCCTTTTCTATAGTAAATTTTTCAAAAATTAATTTTTTACTGTCGCAAATTTTAATTGCGCCAGGGATTGCCTTTTCTACAGTAAATTTTTCAAAAAATAATTTTCTACTGTCGCAAATTTTAATTGCGTCAGGGATTGCCTTTTCTACAGTAAATTTTTCAAAAAATAATTTTCTACTGTCGCAAATTTTAATTACGCCAGGGATTGCCTTTTCTACAGTAAATTTTAAAAAAAATAATTTTTTACTGTCGCAAATTTTAATTGCGCCAGGGATTGCCTTTTCTAAAGTAAATTTTTCAAAAAATAATTTTTTACTGTCGCAAATTTTAATTACGCCAGGGATTGCCTTTTCTATTGTAAATTATTCAAAAAATAATTTTTTACTGTCGCAAATTTTAATTGCGCCAGGGATTGCCTTTTCTACAGTAAATTTTTCAAAAAATAATTTTTTACTGTCGCAAATTTTAATTACGCCAGGGATTGCCTTTTCTATAGTAAATTTTCAAAAATTAATTTTTTACTGTCGCAAATTTTAAATACGCCAGGTATTGCCTTTTCTATAGTAAATTTTTCAAAAATTAATTTTATACTGTCGCAAATTTTAAATACGCCAAGGATTGCCTTTTCTATAGTAAATTTTGCAAAAAAATATTTTTTTACTGTCGCAAATTGTAATTGCGCCAGGGATTACCTTTTTCTATAGTAAATTTTTCAAAAAATAATTTTTTACTGTCGCAAATTTTAATTGCGAAAGGGATTGCCTTTTCTACAGTAAATTATTCAAAAAATAATTTTTTTACTGTCGCAAATTTTAATTGCGCCAGGGATTGCCTTTTCTATAGTAAATTTTTCAAAAAATAATTTTTTACTGTCGCAAATTTTAAATACGCCAGGGATTGCCTTTTCTATAGTAAATTTTGCAAAAAATAATTTTTTACTGTCGCAAATTTTAATTGCGCAAGGGATTGCCTTTTCTACAGTAAATTATTCAAAAAATAATTTTTTACTGTCGCAAATTTTAATTGCGCCAGGGATTGCCTTTTCTATAGTAAATTTTTCAAAAAATAATTTTTTACTGTCGCAAATTTTAAATACGCCAGGGATTGCCTTTTCTATAGTAAATTTTTGCAAAAAATAATTTTCTACTGTCGCAAATTTTAATTGCGCCAGGGATTGCCTTTCTATAGTAAATTTTGCAAAAAATAATTTTTTACTGTCGCAAAATTTAATTGCGCCAGGGATTGCCTTTTCTATAGTAAAATTATTCACAAATTAATTTTTTACTGTCGCAAATTTTAAATATGCCAGGGATTGCCTTTTCTATAGTAAATTGTTCAAAAATTAATTTTTTACTGTCGCAAATTTTAAATACGCCAGGGATTGCTATTTCTATAGTAAATTTTTCACAAATTAATTTTTTTACTGTCGCAAATTTTAATTACGCCAGGGATTGCCTTTTCTATAGTAAATTAGTCACAAATTAATTTTTTACTGTCGCAAATTTTAATTACGCCAGGGATTGCCTATTCTATAGTAAATTTTTCAAAATTTAATTTAATAATGTCGCAAATTTTAATTACGCCGGGGATTGCCTTTTCTATAGTAAAATTTTTCAAATAATAATTTTCTACTGTCGCAAATTTTAATTACGTCAGTGATTGGCTTTTCTATAGTAAATTTTTCAAAATAATTTTTTACTGTCGCAAATTTTAATTACGTCAGTGATTGGCTTTTCTATAGTAAATTTTTCAAAAAATAATTTTTTACTGTCGCAAATTTTAATTGCGCCAGGGGATTGCCTTTTCTATAGTAAATTTTTCAAAAATTAATTTTTTACTGTCGCAAATTTTAAATACGCCAGGGATTGCTATTTCTATAGTAAATTTTTCACAAATTAATTTTTTACTGTCGCAAATTTTAATTACGCCAGGGATTGCCTTTTCTATAGTAAATTAGTCACAAATTAATTTTTTACTGTCGCAAATTTTAATTACGCCAGGGATTGCCTATTCTATAGTAAATTTTTCAAAATTTAATTTAATAATGTCGCAAATTTTAATTACGCCGGGGATTGCCTTTTCTATAGTAAATTTTTCAAATAATAATTTTCTACTGTCGCAAATTTTAATTACGTCAGTGATTGGCTTTTCTATAGTAAATTTTGCAAAAAAATATTTTTTTACTCTCGCAAATTGTAATTGCGCCAGGGATTACCTTTTCTATAGTAAATTTTTCAAAAAATAATTTTTTACTGTCGCAAATTTTAATTGCGCAAGGGATTGCCTTTTCTACAGTAAATTATTCAAAAAATAATTTTTTACTGTCGCAAATTTTAATTGCGCCAGGGATTGCCTTTTCTATAGTAAATTTTTCAAAAAATAATTTTTTACTGTCGCAAATTTTAAATACGCCAGGGATTGCCTTTTCTATAGTAAATTTTGCAAAAAATAATTTTTTACTGTCGCAAATTTTAATTGCGCAAGGGATTGCCTTTTCTACAGTAAATTATTCAAAAAATAATTTTTTACTGTCGCAAATTTTAATTGCGCCAGGGATTGCCTTTTCTATAGTAAATTTTTCAAAAAATAATTTTTTACTGTCGCAAATTTTAAATACGCCAGGGATTGCCTTTTCTATAGTAAATTTTGCAAAAAATAATTTTCTACTGTCGCAAATTTTAATTGCGCCAGGGATTGCCTTTCTATAGTAAATTTTGCAAAAAATAATTTTTTACTGTCGCAAATTTTAATTGCGCCAGGGATTGCCTTTTCTATAGTAAATTATTCACAAATTAATTTTTTACTGTCGCAAATTTTAAATATGCCAGGGATTGCCTTTTCTATAGTAAATTGTTCAAAAATTAATTTTTTACTGTCGCAAATTTTAAATACGCCAGGGATTGCTATTTCTATAGTAAATTTTTCACAAATTAATTTTTTACTGTCGCAAATTTTAATTACGCCAGGGATTGCCTTTTCTATAGTAAATTAGTCACAAATTAATTTTTTACTGTCGCAAATTTTAATTACGCCAGGGATTGCCTATTCTATAGTAAATTTTTCAAAATTTAATTTAATAATGTCGCAAATTTTAATTACGCCGGGGATTGCCTTTTCTATAGTAAATTTTTCAAATAATAATTTTCTACTGTCGCAAATTTTAATTACGTCAGTGATTGGCTTTTCTATAGTAAATTTTTCAAAAAATAATTTTTTACTGTCGCAAATTTTAATTGCGCCAGGGATTGCCTTTTCTATAGTAAATTTTTCAAAAATTAATTTTTTACTGTCGCAAATTTTAAATACGCCAGGGATTGCTATTTCTATAGTAAATTTTTCACAAATTAATTTTTTACTGTCGCAAATTTTAATTACGCCAGGGATTGCCTTTTCTATAGTAAATTAGTCACAAATTAATTTTTTACTGTCGCAAATTTTAATTACGCCAGGGATTGCCTATTCTATAGTAAATTTTTCAAAATTTAATTTAATAATGTCGAAAATTTTAATTACGCCGGGGATTGCCTTTTCTATAGTAAATTTTTCAAATAATAATTTTCTACTGTCGCAAATTTTAATTACGTCAGTGATTGGCTTTTCTATAGTAAATTTTTCAAAAAATAATTTTTTACTGTCGCAAATTTTAATTGCGCCAGGGATTGCCTTTTCTATAGTAAATTTTTCAAAAACTAATTTTTTACTGTCGCAAATTTTAATTACGCCAGGGATTGCCTTTTCTATAGTAAATTTTTCAAAATTTAATTTTATACTGTCGCAAGTTTTAATTGCGCCAGGGATGATTGCCATTTCTATAGTAAATTTTTCAAACATTAATTTTATACTGTCCCAAATTTTAATTACGCCAGGGATTGCCTTTTCTATAGTAAATTTTTCAAAAAATAATTTTCTACTGTCGCAAATTTTAATTGCGCCAGGGATTGCCTTTTCTACAGTAAATTTTTCAAAAAATAATTTTCTACTGTCGCAAATTTTAGTTGCGCCAGGGATTGCCTTTTCTATAGTAAATTTTTCACAAATTATTTTTTTACTGTCGCAAATTTTAATTGCGCCAGGGATTGCCTTTTCTATAGTAAATTTTGCAAAAAAATAATTTTTTACTGTCGCAAATTTTAAATACGCCAGGGATTGCATTTTCTACAGTAAATTTTTCAAAAAATAATTTTTTACTGTCGCAAATTTTAATTGCGCCAGGGATTGCCTTTTCTATAGTAAATTTTTCAAAAAATAATTTTCTACTGTCGCAAATTTAAATACGCCAGGTATTGCCTTTTCTATAGTAAATTTTGGAAAAAATAATTTTCTACTGTCGCAAATTTTAATTACGCCAGGTATTGCCTTTTCTATAGTAAATTTTTCAAAAAATTATTTTTTACTGTCGCAAATTTTAATTGCGCCAGGGATTGCCTTTTCTATAGTAAATTTTTCAAAAATTAATTTTTTACTGTCGCAAATTTTAATTGCGCCAGGGATTGCCTTTTCTACAGTAAATTTTTCAAAAAATAATTTTCTACTGTCGCAAATTTTAATTGCGTCAGGGATTGCCTTTTCTACAGTAAATTTTTCAAAAAATAATTTTCTACTGTCGCAAATTTTAATTACGCCAGGGATTGCCTTTTCTACAGTAAATTTTAAAAAAAATAATTTTTTACTGTCGCAAATTTTAATTGCGCCAGGGATTGCCTTTTCTAAAGTAAATTTTTCAAAAAATAATTTTTTACTGTCGCAAATTTTAATTACGCCAGGGATTGCCTTTTCTATTGTAAATTATTCAAAAAATAATTTTTTACTGTCGCAAATTTTAATTGCGCCAGGGATTGCTTTTCTACAGTAAATTTTTCAAAAAATAATTTTTTACTGTCGCAAATTTTAATTACGCCAGGGATTGCCTTTTCTATAGTAAATTTTTCAAAAATTAATTTTTTACTGTCGCAAATTTTAAATACGCCAGGTATTGCCTTTTCTATAGTAAATTTTTCAAAAATTAATTTTATACTGTCGCAAATTTTAAATACGCCAAGGATTGCCTTTTCTATAGTAAATTTTGCAAAAAAATATTTTTTTACTGTCGCAAATTGTAATTGCGCCAGGGATTACCTTTTCTATAGTAAATTTTTCAAAAAATAATTTGTTACTGTCGCAAATTTTAATTGCGCAAGGGATTGCCTTTTCTACAGTAAATTATTCAAAAAATAATTTTTTACTGTCGCAAATTTTAATTGCGCCAGGGATTGCCTTTTCTATAGTAAATTTTTCAAAAAATAATTTTTTACTGTCGCAAATTTTAAATACGCCAGGGATTGCCTTTTCTATAGTAAATTTTGCAAAAAATAATTTTTTACTGTCGCAAATTTTAATTGCGCAAGGGATTGCCTTTTCTACAGTAAATTATTCAAAAAATAATTTTTTACTGTCGCAAATTTTAATTGCGCCAGGGATTGCCTTTTCTATAGTAAATTTTTCAAAAAATAATTTTTTACTGTCGCAAATTTTAAATACGCCAGGGATTGCCTTTTCTATAGTAAATTTTGCAAAAAATAATTTTCTACTGTCGCAAATTTTAATTGCGCCAGGGATTGCCTTTCTATAGTAAATTTTGCAAAAAATAATTTTTTACTGTCGCAAATTTTAATTGCGCCAGGGATTGCCTTTTCTATAGTAAATTATTCACAAATTAATTTTTTACTGTCGCAAATTTTAAATATGCCAGGGATTGCCTTTTCTATAGTAAATTGTTCAAAAATTAATTTTTTACTGTCGCAAATTTTAAATACGCCAGGGATTGCTATTTCTATAGTAAATTTTTCACAAATTAATTTTTTACTGTCGCAAATTTTAATTACGCCAGGGATTGCCTTTTCTATAGTAAATTAGTCACAAATTAATTTTTTACTGTCGCAAATTTTAATTACGCCAGGGATTGCCTATTCTATAGTAAATTTTTCAAAATTTAATTTAATAATGTCGCAAATTTTAATTACGCCGGGGATTGCCTTTTCTATAGTAAATTTTTCAAATAATAATTTTCTACTGTCGCAAATTTTAATTACGTCAGTGATTGGCTTTTCTATAGTAAATTTTTCAAAAAATAATTTTTTACTGTCGCAAATTTTAATTGCGCCAGGGATTGCCTTTTCTATAGTAAATTTTTCAAAAACTAATTTTTTACTGTCGCAAATTTTAATTACGCCAGGGATTGCCTTTTCTATAGTAAATTTTTCAAAATTTAATTTTATACTGTCGCAAGTTTTAATTGCGCCAGGGATGATTGCCATTTCTATAGTAAATTTTTCAAACATTAATTTTATACTGTCCCAAATTTTAATTACGCCAGGGATTGCCTTTTCTATAGTAAATTTTTCAAAAAATAATTTTCTACTGTCGCAAATTTTAATTGCGCCAGGGATTGCCTTTTCTACAGTAAATTTTTCAAAAAATAATTTTCTACTGTCGCAAATTTTAGTTGCGCCAGGGATTGCCTTTTCTATAGTAAATTTTTCACAAATTATTTTTTTACTGTCGCAAATTTTAATTGCGCCAGGGATTGCCTTTTCTATAGTAAATTTTGCAAAAAAATAATTTTTTACTGTCGCAAATTTTAAATACGCCAGGGATTGCATTTTCTATAGTAAATATTTCAAAAATTAATTTTTTACTGTCGCAAATTTTAATTACGCCAGGGATTGCCTTTTCTATAGTAAATTTTTCAAAAATTAATTTTTTACTGTCGCAAATTTTAAATCCCCCAGGGATTGCCTTTTCTACAGTAAATTTTTCAAAAACTAATTTTTTACTGTCGCAAATTTTAATTGCGCCAGGGATTGCCTTTTCTATAGTAAATTATTCACAAATTAATTTTTTACTGTCGCAAATTTTAATTGCGGCAGGGATTGAATTTTCTATAGTAAATTATTCAAAAACTAATTTTTTACTGTCGCAAATTTTAATTGCGCCAGGGATTGCCTTTTCTATAGTAAATTATTCAAAAAAAAAATTTTTTGCTGTCGCAAATTTTAATTGCGCGAGGGATTGCCTTTTCTACAGTAAATTTTTCAAAAAATAATTTTTTACTGTCGCAAATTTTAATTGCGCCAGGGATTGCCTTTTCTATAGTAAATTTTTCAAAAAATAATTTTCTACTGTCGCAAATTTAAATACGCCAGGTATTGCCTTTTCTATAGTAAATTTTGCAAAAAATAATTTTCTACTGTCGCAAATTTTAATTACGCCAGGGATTGCCTTTTCTATAGTAAATTTTTCAAAAAATAATTTTTTACTGTCGCAAATTTTAATTGCGCCAGGGATTGCCTTTTCTATAGTAAATTTTTCAAAAATTAATTTTTTACTGTCGCAAATTTTAATTGCGCCAGGGATTGCCTTTTCTACAGTAAATTTTTCAAAAAATAATTTTCTACTGTCGCAAATTTTAATTGCGTCAGGGATTGCCTTTTCTACAGTAAATTTTTCAAAAAATAATTTTCTACTGTCGCAAATTTTAATTACGCCAGGGATTGCCTTTTCTACAGTAAATTTTAAAAAAAATAATTTTTTACTGTCGCAAATTTTAATTGCGCCAGGGATTGCCTTTTCTAAAGTAAATTTTTCAAAAAATAATTTTTTACTGTCGCAAATTTTAATTACGCCAGGGATTGCCTTTTCTATTGTAAATTATTCAAAAAATAATTTTTTACTGTCGCAAATTTTAATTGCGCCAGGGATTGCCTTTTCTACAGTAAATTTTTCAAAAAATAATTTTTTACTGTCGCAAATTTTAATTACGCCAGGGATTGCCTTTTCTATAGTAAATTTTTCAAAAATTAATTTTTTACTGTCGCAAATTTTAAATACGCCAGGTATTGCCTTTTCTATAGTAAATTTTTCAAAAATTAATTTTATACTGTCGCAAATTTTAAATACGCCAAGGATTGCCTTTTCTATAGTAAATTTTGCAAAAAAATATTTTTTTACTGTCGCAAATTGTAATTGCGCCAGGGATTACCTTTTCTATAGTAAATTTTTCAAAAAATAATTTTTTACTGTCGCAAATTTTAATTGCGCAAGGGATTGCCTTTTCTACAGTAAATTATTCAAAAAATAATTTTTTACTGTCGCAAATTTTAATTGCGCCAGGGATTGCCTTTTCTATAGTAAATTTTTCAAAAAATAATTTTTTACTGTCGCAAATTTTAAATACGCCAGGGATTGCCTTTTCTATAGTAAATTTTGCAAAAAATAATTTTTTACTGTCGCAAATTTTAATTGCGCAAGGGATTGCCTTTTCTCCAGTAAATTATTCAAAAAATAATTTTTTACTGTCGCAAATTTTAATTGCGCCAGGGATTGCCTTTTCTATAGTAAATTTTTCAAAAAATAATTTTTTACTGTCGCAAATTTTAAATACGCCAGGGATTGCCTTTTCTATAGTAAATTTTGCAAAAAATAATTTTCTACTGTCGCAAATTTTAATTGCGCCAGGGATTGCCTTTCTATAGTAAATTTTGCAAAAAATAATTTTTTACTGTCGCAAATTTTAATTGCGCCAGGGATTGCCTTTTCTATAGTAAATTATTCACAAATTAATTTTTTACTGTCGCAAATTTTAAATATGCCAGGGATTGCCTTTTCTATAGTAAATTGTTCAAAAATTAATTTTTTACTGTCGCAAATTTTAAATACGCCAGGGATTGCTATTTCTATAGTAAATTTTTCACAAATTAATTTTTTACTGTCGCAAATTTTAATTACGCCAGGGATTGCCTTTTCTATAGTAAATTAGTCACAAATTAATTTTTTACTGTCGCAAATTTTAATTACGCCAGGGATTGCCTATTCTATAGTAAATTTTTCAAAATTTAATTTAATAATGTCGCAAATTTTAATTACGCCGGGGATTGCCTTTTCTATAGTAAATTTTTCAAATAATAATTTTCTACTGTCGCAAATTTTAATTACGTCAGTGATTGGCTTTTCTATAGTAAATTTTTCAAAAAATAATTTTTTACTGTCGCAAATTTTAATTGCGCCAGGGATTGCCTTTTCTATAGTAAATTTTTCAAAAACTAATTTTTTACTGTCGCAAATTTTAATTACGCCAGGGATTGCCTTTTCTATAGTAAATTTTTCAAAATTTAATTTTATACTGTCGCAAGTTTTAATTGCGCCAGGGATGATTGCCATTTCTATAGTAAATTTTTCAAACATTAATTTTATACTGTCCCAAATTTTAATTACGCCAGGGATTGCCTTTTCTATAGTAAATTTTTCAAAAAATAATTTTCTACTGTCGCAAATTTTAATTGCGCCAGGGATTGCCTTTTCTACAGTAAATTTTTCAAAAAATAATTTTCTACTGTCGCAAATTTTAGTGGCGCCAGGGATTGCCTTTTCTATAGTAAATTTTTCACAAATTATTTTTTTACTGTCGCAAATTTTAATTGCGCCAGGGATTGCCTTTTCTATAGTAAATTTTGCAAAAAAATAATTTTTTACTGTCGCAAATTTTAAATACGCCAGGGATTGCATTTTCTATAGTAAATTTTTCAAAAATTAATTTTTTACTGTCGCAAATTTTAATTACGCCAGGGATTGCCTTTTCTATAGTAAATTTTTCAAAAATTAATTTTTTACTGTCGCAAATTTTAAATCCCCCAGGGATTGCCTTTTCTACAGTAAATTTTTCAAAAACTAATTTTTTACTGTCGCAAATTTTAATTGCGCCAGGGATTGCCTTTTCTATAGTAAATTATTCACAAATTAATTTTTTACTGTCGCAAATTTTAATTGCGGCAGGGATTGAATTTTCTATAGTAAATTATTCAAAAACTAATTTTTTACTGTCGCAAATTTTAATTGCGCCAGGGATTGCCTTTTCTATAGTAAATTATTCAAAAAAAAAATTTTTTGCTCTCGCAAATTTTAATTGCGCGAGGGATTGCCTTTTCTACAGTAAATTTTTCAAAAAATAATTTTTTACTGTCGCAAATTTTAATTGCGCCAGGGATTGCCTTTTCTATAGTAAATTTTTCAAAAAATAATTTTCTACTGTCGCAAATTTAAATACGCCAGGTATTGCCTTTTCTATAGTAAATTTTGCAAAAAATAATTTTCTACTGTCGCAAATTTTAATTACGCCAGGGATTGCCTTTTCTATAGTAAATTTTTCAAAAAATAATTTTTTACTGTCGCAAATTTTAATTGCGCCAGGGATTGCCTTTTCTATAGTAAATTTTTCAAAAATTAATTTTTTACTGTCGCAAATTTTAATTGCGCCAGGGATTGCCTTTTCTACAGTAAATTTTTCAAAAAATAATTTTCTACTGTCGCAAATTTTAATTGCGTCAGGGATTGCCTTTTCTACAGTAAATTTTTCAAAAAATAATTTTCTACTGTCGCAAATTTTAATTACGCCAGGGATTGCCTTTTCTACAGTAAATTTTAAAAAAAATAATTTTTTACTGTCGCAAATTTTAATTGCGCCAGGGATTGCCTTTTCTAAAGTAAATTTTTCAAAAAATAATTTTTTACTGTCGCAAATTTTAATTACGCCAGGGATTGCCTTTTCTATTGTAAATTATTCAAAAAATAATTTTTTACTGTCGCAAATTTTAATTGCGCCAGGGATTGCCTTTTCTACAGTAAATTTTTCAAAAAATAATTTTTTACTGTCGCAAATTTTAATTACGCCAGGGATTGCCTTTTCTATAGTAAATTTTTCAAAAATTAATTTTTTACTGTCGCAAATTTTAATTACGCCAGGGATTGCCTTTTCTATAGTAAAATTTTCAAAAAATAATTTTCTACTGTCGCAAATTTTAATTGCGCCAGGGATTGCCTTTTCTACAGTAAATTTTTCAAAAAATAATTTTTTACTGTCGCAAATTTTAATTACGCCAGGGATAGCCTTTGTATAGTAAATTTTTCAAAAATTAATTTTTTACTGTCGCAAATTTTAAATACGCCAGGGATTGCCTTTTCTATAGTAAATTTTACAAAAAAATAATTTGTTACTGTCGCAAATTGTAATTGCGCCAGGGATTACCTTTTCTATAGTAAATTTTTCAAAAAATAATTTTTTACTGTCGCAAATTTTAATTGCGCAAGGGTTTGCCTTTTCTACAGTAAATTTTTCAAAAAATAATTTTTTACTGTCGCAAATTTTAATTACGCCAGGGATTGCCTTTTCTATAGTAAATTATTCAAAAAATAATTTTTTACTGTCGCAAATTTTAATTACGCCAGGGATTGCCTTTTCTATAGTAAATTTTTCAAAAATTAATTTTTTACTGTCGCAAATTTTAATTACGCCAGGGATTGCCTTTTCTATAGTAAATTTTTCAGAAAATAATTTTCTACTGTCGCAAATTTTAATTGCGCCAGGGATTGCCTTTTCTACAGTAAATTTTTCAAAAAATAATTTTTTACTGTCCCAAATTTTAATTACGCCAGGGATTGCCTTTTGTATAGTAAATTTTTCAAAAATTAATTTTCTACTGTCGCAAATTTTAAATACGCCAGGGATTGCGTTTTCTACAGTAAATTTTTCAAAAAGTAATTTTCTACTGTCGCAAATTTTAGTTGCGCCAGGGATTGCCTTTTCTATAGTAAATTTTTCACAAATTAATTTTTTACTGTCGCAAATTTTAAATACGCCAGGGATTGCCTTTTCTATAGTAAATTTTGGAAAAAATATTTTTTTTCTGTCGCAAATTTTAATTGCGCCAGGGATTGCCTTTTCTACAGTAAATTTTTCAAAAATTAATTTTATACTGTCGCAAATTTTAAATACGCCAAGGATTGCCTTTTCTATAGTAAATTTTGCAAAAAAATAATTTTTTACTGTCGCAAATTTTAATTGCGCCAGGGATTGCCTTTTCTACAGTAAATTTGTCAAAAATTAATTTTTTACTGTCGCAAATTTTAAATATGCCAGGGATTGCCTTTTCTATAGTAAATTTTGCAAAAAATAATTTTTTACTGTCGCAAATTTTAATTGCGCCAAGTATTGCCTTTTCTATAGTAAATTTTTCAAAAATTAATTTTTTACTTTCGCAAATTTTAAATACGCCAGGGATTGCCTTTTCTATAGTAAATTTTTCACAAATTAATTTTTTACTGTCGCAAATTTTAATTACGCCAGGGATTGCCTTTTCTATAGTAAATTATTCAAAAAATAATTTTTTACTGTCGCAAATTTTAATTGCGCCAGGGATTGCCTTTTCTACAGTAAATATTTCAAAAAATAATTTTTTACTGTCGCAAATTTTAATTACGCCAGGGATTGCCTTTTCTATAGTAAATTTTTCAAAAATTAATTTTTTACTGTCGCAAATTTTAATTACGCCAGGGATTGCCTTTTCTATAGTAAATTATTCAAAAAATAATTTTCTACTGTCGCAAATTATAATTGCGCCAGGGATTGCCTTTTCTACAGTAAATTTTTCAAAAAATAATTTTTTACAGTCGCAAATTTTAATTACGCCAGGGATTGCCTTTTCTACAGTAAATTTTTCAAAAAATAATTTTCTACTGTCGTAAATCTTAATTGCGCCAGGGATTGCCTTTTCTACAGTAAATTTTTCAAAAAATAATTTTTTACTGTCGCAAATTTTAATTGCGCCAGGGATTGCCTTTTCTACAGTAAATTTTTCAAAAAATAATTTTTTACTGTCGCAAATTTTAATTACGCCAGGGATTGCCTTCTCTATAGTAAATTATTCAAAAAATATTTTTTTACTGTCGCAAATTTTAATTGCGCCAGGGATTGCCTTTTCTACAGTAAATTTTACAAAAAATAATTTTATACTGTCGCAAATTTTAAATACGCCAGGGATTGCCTTTTCTATAGTAAATTATTCAAAAAATAATTTTTTACTGTCGCAAATTTTAAATACGCCAGGGATTGCCTTTTCTACAGTAAATTTTTCAAAAAATAATTTTCTAATGTCGCAAATTTTAGTTGCGCCAAGGATTGCCTTTTCTATAGTAAATTTTTCACAAATTAATTTTTTACTGTCGCATTTTTAAATACGCCAGGGAATGCCTTTTCTATAGTAAATTTTGCAAAAAAATAATTTTTTACTGTCGCAAATTTTAATTGCGCCAGGGATTGCCTTTTGTACAGTAAATTTTTCAAAAATTAATTTTATACTGTCGCAAATTTTAAATACGCCAGAGATTGCCTTTTCTATAGTAAATTTTGCAAAAAAATAATTTTTTACTGTCGCAAATTTTAATTGCGCCAGGGATTGCCTTTTCTACAGTAAATTTTTCAAAAATTAATTTTTTACTGTCGCAAATTTTAAATACGCCAGGGATTGCCTTTTCTGTAGTAAATTTTTCAAAAAATTATTTTCTACTGTCGCGAATTTTAATTGCGCCAGGGATTGCCTTTTCTACAGTAAATTTTTCAAAAAATAATTTTTTACTGTCGCAAATTTTAATTACGCCAGGGATTGCCTTTTCTATAGTAAATTTTTCAAAAATTAATTTTTTACTGTCGCAAATTTTAATTACGCCAG
The DNA here is from genome assembly GCA_963930735.1 of Dioctria linearis. Taxonomy (NCBI): domain Eukaryota; kingdom Metazoa; phylum Arthropoda; class Insecta; order Diptera; family Asilidae; genus Dioctria; species Dioctria linearis. Next base: position 12,788 of record CAWVNZ010000162.1, on the reverse strand, counting down.
GGATTGCCTTTTCTATAGTAAATTTTTCAAAAAATAATTTTTTACTGTCGCTAATTTTAAATACGCCAGGGATTGCCTTTTCTATAGTAAATTTTGCAAGAAATATTTTTTTACTGTCGGAAATTTTAATTGCGCCAGGGATTGCCTTTTCTACAGTAAATTTTTCAAAAATTAATTTTATACTGTCGCAAATTTTAAATACGCCAGAGATTGCCTTTTCTATAGTAAATTTTGCAAAAAAATAATTTTTTACTGTCGCAAATTTTAATTGCGCCAGGGATTGCACTTTTCTACAGTAAATTTTTCAAAAATTAATTTTTTACTGTCGCAAATTTTAAATACGCCAGGGATTGCCTTTTCTGTAGTAAATTTTTCAAAAAATTATTTTCTACTGTCGCGAATTTTAATTGCGCCAGGGATTGCCTTTTCTACAGTAAATTTTTCAAAAAATTATTTTTTAATGTCGCAAATTTTAAATACGCCAGGGATTGCCTTTTCTACAGTAAATTCTTCAAAAAATAATTTTCTGCTGTCGCAAATTTTAATTGCGCCAGGGATTGCTGTTTCTACAGTAAATTTTTCAAAAAATAATTTTTTACTGTCGCAAATTTTAATTGCGCCAGGGATTGCCTTTTCTATTGTAAATTATTCAAAAAATAATTTTTTACTGTCGCAAATTTTAATTGCGCCAGGGATTGCCTTTTCTACAGTAAATTTTTCAAAAAAATAATTTTTTACTGTCGCAAATTTTAATTGCGCCAGGGATTGCCTTTTCTATAGTAAATTTTTCACAAATTAATTTTTTACTGTCGCAAATTTTAAAAACGCCAGGGATTGCCTTTTCTATCGTAAATTTTTCAAAAAATAATTTTTTACTGTCGCAAATTTTAATTACGCCAGGGATTGCCTTTTCTATAGTAAATTTTGCAAAAAAATTATTTTCTACTGTCCAAAATTTTAATTGCGCCAGGGATTGCCTTTTCTACAATAAATTTTTCAAAAAATAATTTTTTACTCTCGCAAATTTTAATTACGCCAGGGATTGCCTTTTCTATAGTAAATTTTTCAAAATTTAATTTTATACTGTCGCAAATTTTAATTGTACCAGGGATTGCCTTTTCTATAGTAAATTTTCCACAAATTAATTTTTTACTGTCGCAAATTATAAATACGCCAGGGATTGCCTTTTCTACAGTAAATTTTTCAAAAATTATTTTTTACTGCCGCAAATTTTAAATCCGCCAGGGATTGCCTTTTCTACAGTAAATTTTTCAAAAATTAATTTTTTACTGCCGCAAATTTTAATTACGCCAGGGATTTCCTTTTCTACAGTAAATAATCAAAAAATATTTTTTACTGTCGCAAATTTTAAATCCGCTAGGGATTGCCTTTTCTATAGTAAATTATTCAAAAAATAATTTTTTACTTTCGCAAATTTTAATTGCGCCAGGGATTGCCTTTTCTACAGTAAATTTTCAAAAAATAATTTTTTACTGTCCGCAAATTTTAATTGCCCCTGGGATTGCCTTTTCTATAGTAAATTATTCAAAAATTAATTTTTTACTGTCGCAAATTATAAATACGCCAGGGATTGCCTTTTCTATAGCAAATTTTTCAAAAATTAATTTTTTACTGTCGCAAATTTTAAATCCGCCAGGGATTGCCTTTTCTACAGTAAATTTTTCAAAAATTAATTTTTTACTGCCGCAAATTTTAATTACGCCAGGGATTTCCTTTTCTACAGTAAATTTTTCAAAAAATTATTTTTTACTGTCGCAAATTTTAATTCCGCTAGGGATTGCCTTTTCTATAGTAAATTATTCAAAAAATTATTTTTTACTGTCGCAAATTTTAATTGCGCCAGGGATTGCCTTTTTTATAGTAAATTTTTCAAAAAATAATTTTCTACTGTCGCAAGTTTTAAATACTCCAGGTATTGCCTTTTCTGTAGTAAATTTTTCAAAATTTAATTTTATACTGTCGCAAATTTTAAATACGCCAGGGATTGCCTTTTCTACAGTAAATTTTTCAAAAAATAATTTTTTACTGTCGCAAATTTTAAATACGCCAGGGATTGCTTTTTATAGTAAATTTTTCAAAATTTAATTTTATACTGTCGCAAATTTTAATTGCGCCAGGTATTGCCTTTTCTATAGTAAATTTTTCAAAATTTAATTGTTTACTGTCGCAAATTTTAATTGCGCCAGGGATTGCCTTTTCTATAGTAAATTTTGCAAAAAATAATTATCTACTGTCGCAAATTTAAATTGCGCCAGGGATTGCCTTTTATATAGCAAATTTTGCAAAAAATAATTGTTTACGGTCGCAAATTTTAAATAAATCAGGGATTGCCTTTTCTATAGTAAATTTTTCAAAAAATAATTTTCTACTGTCGCAAATTTTAATTACGCCAGGGATTGCCTTTTCTACAGTAAATTTTTCAAAAAATAATTTTCTACTCTCGCAAATTTTAATTGCGCCAGGGATTGCCTTTTATACAGTAAATTTTTCAAAAAATAATTTTTTACTGGCGCCAATTTTAATTACGCCAGGGATTGCCTTTTCTATAGTAAATTTTTCACAAATTAATTTTTTACTGTCGCAAATTTTAATTGCCCCAGGGATTGCCTTTTCTATAGTAAATTTTTCACAAATTAATTTTTTATTGTCGCAAATTTTAATTACGCCAGGGATTGCCTTTTCTATAGTAAATTGTTCAAAAATTAATTTTTTACTCTCGAAAATTTTAAATACGCCAGGGATTGCCTTTTCTATAGTAAATTTTGCAAGAAAAAAATAATTTTTTACTGTCGCAAATTTTAAATACGCCAGGGATTGCCTTTTCTATAGTAAATTTTGCGAAAAATAATTTTTTACTGTCGCAAATTTTAAAAACGCCAGGGATTGCCTTTTCTATAGTAAATTTTTCAAAAAAGAATTTTCTACTGTCGCAAATTTTAATTACGCCAGGGATTGCCTTTTCTACAGTAAATTTTTCAAAAAATAATTTTCTACTGTCGCAAATTTTAATTGCTCCAGGGATTGCCTTTTCTACAGTAATTTTTTCAAAAAATAATTTTTTACTGTCGCAAATTTTAATTACGCCAGGGATTGCCTTTTCTATAATAAATTTTTCACAAATTAATTGTTTACTGTCGCAAATTTTAATTGCGCCAGGGATTGGCTTTTCTATAGTAATTTTTTCACAAATTAATTTTTTACTGTCTCAAATTTTAATTACGCCAGGGATTGCCTTTTCTACAGTAAATTTTTCAAAAAACAATTTTTTACTGTCGCAAATTTTAATTACGCCAGAGATTGCCTTTTCTTTAGTAAATTGTTCAAAAATTAATTTTTTACTCTCGCAAATTTTAAATACGCCAGGGATTGCCTTTTCTATAGTAAATTTTGCAAGAAAAAAATAATTTTTTACTGTCGCAAATTTTAAATACGCCAGGGATTGCGTTTTCTATAGTAAATTTTTCAAAAAATAATTTTTTACTGTCGCAAATTTTAAATACGCCAGGGATTGCCTTTTCTATAGTAAATTTTTCAAAAAATAATTTTCTACTGTCGCAAATTTTAATTACGCCAGGGATTGCCTTTTGTACAGTAAATTTTTCAAAAAATAATTTTCTACTGTCGCAAATTTTAATTGCTCCAGGGATTGCCTTTTCTACAGTAATTTTTTCAAAAAATAATTTTTTACTGTCGCAAATTTTAATTACGCCAGGGTTTGCCTTTTCTATAGTAAATTTTTCACAAATTAATTTTTTACTGTCGCAAATTTTAATTGCGCCAGGGATTGGCTTTTCTATAGTAATTTTTTCACAAATTAATTTTTTACTTTCAAAAAATAATTTTTTACTGTCGCAAATTTTAATTGCGCCAAGGATTGCCTTTTCTACAGTAAATTTTTCAAAAAAATAATTTTTTACTGTCGCAAATTTTAATTGCGCCAGGGATTGCCTTTTCTATAGTAAATTTTTCACAAATTAATTTTTTACTGTCGCAAATTTTAAATACGCCAGGGATTGCCTTTTCTATAGTAAATTTTTCAAAAAATAATTTTTTACTGTCGCAAATTTTAATTACGCCAGGGATTGCCTTTTCTATAGTAAATTTTGCAAAAAAATAATTTTCTACTGTCGAAAATTTTAATTGCGCCAGGGATTGCCTTTTCTACAATAAATTTTTCAAAAAATAATTTTTTACTCTCGCAAATTTTAATTACGCCAGGGATTGCCTTTTCTATAGTAAATTTTTCAAAATTTAATTTTATACTGTCGCAAATTTTAATTGTACCAGGGATTGCCTTTTCTATAGTAAATTTTCCACAAATTAATTTTTTACTGTCGCAAATTATAAATACGCCAGGGATTGCCTTTTCTACAGTAAATTTTTCAAAAATTAATTTTTTACTGCCGCAAATTTTAAATCCGCTAGGGATTGCCTTTTCTATAGTAAATTATTCAAAAAATAATTTTTTACTGTCGCAAATTTTAATTGCGCCAGGGATTGCCTTTTTTATAGTAAATTTTTCAAAAAATAATTTTCTACTGTCGCAAGTTTTAAATACTCCAGGGATTGCCTTTTCTGTAGTAAATTTTTCAAAATTTAATTTTATACTGTCGCAAATTTTAAATACGCCAGGTATTGCCTTTTCTACAGTAAATTTTTCAAAAAATAATTTTTTACTGTCGCAAATTTTAAATACGCCAGGGATTGCTTTTTATAGTAAATTTTTCAAAATTTAATTTTATACTGTCGCAAATTTTAATTGCGCCAGGTATTGCCTTTTCTATAGTAAATTTTTCAAAATTTAATTGTTTACTGTCGCAAATTTTAATTGCGCCAGGGATTGCCTTTTCTATAGTAAATTTTGCAAAAAATAATTATCTACTGTCGCAAATTTAAATTGCGCCAGGGATTGCCTTTTATATGGTATATTTTGCAAAAAATAATTGTTTACGGTCGCAAATTTTAAATACATCAGGGATTGCCTTTTCTATAGTAAATTTTTCAAAAAATAATTTTCTACTGTCGCAAATTTTAATTACGCCAGGGATTGCCTTTTCTACAGTAAATTTTTCAAAAAATAATTTTCTACTCTCGCAAATTTTAATTGCGCCAGGGATTGCCTTTTATACAGTAAATTTTTCAAAAAATAATTTTTTACTGGCGCCAATTTTAATTACGCCAGGGATTGCCTTTTCTATAGTAAATTTTTCACAAATTAATTTTTTACTGTCGCAAATTTTAATTGCCCCAGGGATTGCCTTTTCTATAGTAAATTTTTCACAAATTAATTTTTTACTGTCGCAAATTTTAATTACGCCAGGGATTGCCTTTTCTATAGTAAATTGTTCAAAAATTAATTTTTTACTCTCGAAAATTTTAAATACGCCAGGGATTGCCTTTTCTATAGTAAATTTTGCAAGAAAAAAATAATTTTTTACTGTCGCAAATTTTAAATACGCCAGGGATTGCCTTTTCTATAGTAAATTTTGCAAAAAATAATTTTTTTACTGTCGAAAATTTTAAATACATCAGGGATTGCCTTTTCTATAGTAAATTTTTCAAAAAATAATTTTCTACTGTCGCAAATTTTAATTACGCCAGGGATTGCCTTTTCTACAGTAAATTTTTCAAAAAATAATTTTCTACTCTCGCAAATTTTAATTGCGCCAGGGATTGCCTTTTATACAGTAAATTTTTCAAAAAATAATTTTTTACTGGCGCCAATTTTAATTACGCCAGGGATTGCCTTTTCTATAGTAAATTTTTCACAAATTAATTTTTTACTGTCGCAAATTTTAATTGCCCCAGGGATTGCCTTTTCTATAGTAAATTTTTCACAAATTAATTTTTTACTCTCGAAAATTTTAAATACGCCAGGGATTGCCTTTTCTATAGTAAATTTTGCAAGAAAAAAATAATTTTTTACTGTCGCAAATTTTAAATACGCCAGGGATTGCCTTTTCTATAGTAAATTTTGCAAAAAATAATTTTTTACTATCGCAAATTTTAAAAACGCCAGGGATTGCCTTTTCTATTGTAAATTTTTCAAAAAAGAATTTTCTACTGTAGCAAATTTTAATTACGCCAGGGATTGCCTTTTCTACAGTAAATTTTTCAAAAAATAATTTTCTACTGTCGCAAATTTTAATTGCTCCAGGGATTGCCTTTTCTACAGTAATTTTTTCAAAAAATAATTTTCTACTCTCGCAAATTTTAATTGCGCCAGGGATTGCCTTTTATACAGTAAATTTTTCAAAAAATAATTTTTTACTGGCGCCAATTTTAATTACGCCAGGGATTGCCTTTTCTATAGTAAATTTTTCACAAATTAATTTTTTACTGTCGCAAATTTTAATTGCCCCAGGGATTGCCTTTTCTATAGTAAATTTTGCAAGAAAAAAATAATTTTTTACTGTCGCAAATTTAAATACGCCAGGGATTGCCTTTTCTATAGTAAATTTTGCAAAAAATAATTTTTTACTGTCGCAAATTTTAAAAACGCCAGGGATTGCCTTTTCTATAGTAAATTTTTCAAAAAAGAATTTTCTACTGTCGCAAATTTTAATTACGCCAGGGATTGCCTTTTCTACAGTAAATTTTTCAAAAAATAATTTTCTACTGTCGCAAATTTTAATTGCTCCAGGGATTGCCTTTTCTACAGTAATTTTTTCAAAAAATAATTTTTTACTGTCGCAAATTTTAATTACGCCAGGGATTGCCTTTTCTATAATAAATTTTTCACAAATTAATTGTTTACTGTCGCAAATTTTAATTGCGCCAGGGATTGGCTTTTCTATAGTAATTTTTTCACAAATTAATTTTTTACTGTCTCAAATTTTAATTACGCCAGGGATTGCCTTTTCTACAGTAAATTTTTCAAAAAACAATTTTTTACTGTCGCAAATTTTAATTACGCCAGGGATTGCCTTTTCTATAGTAAATTGTTCAAAAATTAATTTTTTACTCTCGCAAATTTTAAATACGCCAGGGATTGCCTTTTCTATAGTAAATTTTGCAAGAAAAAAATAATTTTTTACTGTCGCAAATTTTAAATACGCCAGGGTTTGCCTTTTCTATAGTAAATTTTGCAAAAAATAATTTTTTACTATCGCAAATTTTAAATACGCCAGGGATTGCCTTTTCTATAGTAAATTTTTCAAAAAATAATTTTCTACTGTCGCAAATTTTAATTACGCCAGGGATTGCCTTTTGTACAGTAAATTTTTCAAAAAATAATTTTCTACTGTCGCAAATTTTAATTTCGCCAGGGATTGCCTTTTCTATAGTAAATTGTTCAAAAATTAATTTTTTACTGTCGCAAATTTTAAATACGCCAGGGATTGCCTATTCTATAGTAAATTTTTGCAAAAAATAATTTTTTACTCTCGCAAATTTTAAATACGCCAGGGATTGCTTTTTCTATAGTAAATTTTGTAAAAAAAATAATTTTCTACTGTCGCAAATTTTAAATACGCCAGGGATTACCTTTTCTACAGTAAATTTTTCAAAAAATAATTTTCTACTGTCGCAAATTTTAATTGCGCCAGGGATTGCCTTTTATACAGTAAATTTTTCAAAAAAATAATTTTTTACTGGCGCAATTGTAATTTCGCCAGGGATTGCCTTTTCTATAGTAAATTTTTCACAAATTAATTTTTTACTGTCGCAAATTTTAGTTGCCCCAGGGATTGCCTTTTCTATAATAAATTTTTCACAAATTAATTTTTTACTGTCGCAAATTTTAATTACGCCAGGGATTGCCTTTTCTACAGTAAATTTTTCAAAAACCAATTTTTTACTGTCGCAAATTTTAATTACGCCAGGGATTGCCTTTTCTATAGTAAATTTTGCAAAAAAATAATTTCTTACTGTCGCAAATTTTAATTGCGCCAGGGATTGCCTTTTCTACAGTAAATTTTTCAAAAAAATAATTTTTTAATGTCGCAAATTTTAAATACGCCAGGGATTGCCTTTTCTATAGTAAATTATTCAAAAAATAATTTTTTACTGTCGCAAATTTTAATTACGCCAGGGATTGCCTTTTCTATAGTAAATTTTGCAAAAAAAATAATTTTTTACTGTCGCACATTTTAATTGTGCCAGGGATTGCCTTTTCTATAGTAAATTGTTCAAAAATTAATTTTTTACTGTCGCAAATTTTAAATACGCCAGGGATTGCCTATTCTATAGTAAATTTGTGCAAAAAATAATTTTTTACTCTCGCAAATTTTAAATACGCCAGGGATTGCGTTTTCTATAGTAAATTTTGCAAAAAAAATAATTTTTTTACTGTCGCAAATTTTAAATACGCCAGGGATTGCCTTTTCTATAGTAAATTTTGCAAAAAATAACTTTTTACTCTCGCAAATTTTAAATACGCCAGGGATTGCCTTTTCTATAGTAAATTTTTCAAAAAATAATTTTCTACTGTCGCAAATTTTAATTACGCCCAGGGATTGCCTTTTCTACAGTAAATTTTTCAAAAAATAATTTTTTACTGGCGCCAATTTTAATTGCGCCAGGGATTGCCTTTTATAACAGTAAATTTTTCAAAAAAAATAATTTTTTACTTGCGCCAATTTTAATTTCGCCAGGGATTGCCTTTTCTATAGTAAATTTTTCACAAATTAATTTTTTACTGTCGCAAATTTTAATTGCCCCAGGGATTGCCTTTTCTATAGTAAATTTTTCACAAATTAATTTTTTACTGTCGCAAATTTTAATTACGCCAGGGATTGCCTTTTCTACAGTAAATTTTTCCAAAAACAATTTTTTACTGTCGCAAATTTTAATTACGCCAGGGATTGCCTTTTCTATAGTAAAATTTTGCAAAAAATTAATTTTTTACTGTCGCAAATTTTAATTGCGCCAGGGATTGCCTTTTCTATAGTAAATTTTGCAAAAAAATAATTTTTTACTGTCGCAAATTTTAATTGCGCCAGGGATTGCATTTTCTATAGTAAATTTTTCACATATGAATTTTTTTACTGTCGCAAATTTTAAATACGCCAGGGATTGCCTTTTCTATAGTAAATTATTCAAAAAAAAATTTTTTTACTGTCGCAAATTTTAAATAAGCCAGGGATTGCCTTTTCTACAGTAAATTTTTCAAAAAATAATTTTTTACTGTCGCAAATTTTAAATACGCCAGGGATTGCCTTTTCTATAGTAAATTATTCAAAAAATAATTTTTTACTGTCGCAAATTTTAATTACGCCAGGGTTTGCCTTTTCTATAGTAAATTTTGCAAAAAAATAATTTTTTACTGTCGCACATTTTAATTGTGCCAGGGATTGCCTTTTCTATAGTAAATTTTTCACAAATTAATTTTTTACTGTCGCAAATTTTAATTACGCCAGGGATTGCCTTTCTATAGTAAATTGTTCAAAAATTAATTTTTTACTGTCGCAAATTTTAAATACGCCAGGGATTGCCTATTCTATAGTAAATTTTTGCAAAAAATAATTTTTTACTCTCGCAAATTTTAAATACGCCCGGGATTGCGTTTTCTATAGTAAATTTTGCAAAACAAATAATTTTTTACTGTCGCAAATTTTAAATACGCCAGGGATTGCCTTTTCTATAGTAAATTTTGCAAAAAATAATTTTTTACTGTCGCAAATTTTAAATACGCCAGGGATTGCCTTTTCTATAGTAAATTTTTCAAAAATAATTTTCTATTGTCGCAAATTTTAATTACGCCAGGGATTGCCTTTTCTACAGTAAATTTTTCAAAAAATAATTTTCTACTGTCGCAAAATTTAATTGCTCCAGGGATTGCCTTTTCTACACTAAATTTTTCAAAAAATAATTTTTTACTGTCGCAAATTTTAATTACGCCAGGGACTGCCTTTTCTATAGTAAATTTTTCACAAATTAATTTTTTACTGTCGCAAATTTTAACTGCGCCAGGGATTGCCTTTTCTATAGTAATTTTTTTCACAAATTAATTTTTTACTGTCGCAAATTTTAATTGCGCCAGGGATTGGCTTTTCTATAGTAATTTTTTCACAAATTAATTTTTTACTTCAAAAAATAATTTTTTACTGTCGCAAATTTTAATTGCGCCAAGGATTGCCTTTTCTACAGTAAATTTTCAAAAAAAATAATTTTTTACTGTCGCAAATTTTAATTGCGCCAGGGATTGCCTTTTCTATAGTAAATTTTTCACAAATTAATTTTTTACTGTCGCAAATTTTAAATACGCCAGGGATTGCCTTTTCTATAGTAAATTTTTCAAAAAATAATTTTTTACTGTCGCAAATTTTAATTACGCCAGGGATTGCCTTTTCTATAGTAAATTTTGCAAAAAAATAATTTTCTACTGTCGAAAATTTTAATTGCGCCAGGGATTGCCTTTTCTACAATAAATTTTTTCAAAAAATAATTTTTTACTCTCGCAAATTTTAATTACGCCAGGGATTGCCTTTTCTATAGTAAATTTTTCAAAATTTAATTTTATACTGTCGCAAATTTTAATTGTACCAGGGATTGCCTTTTCTATAGTAAATTTTCCACAAATTAATTTTTTACTGTCGCAAATTATAAATACGCCAGGGATTGCCTTTTCTACAGTAAATTTTTCAAAAATTAATTTTTTACTGCCGCAAATTTTAAATCCGCTAGGGATTGCCTTTTCTATAGTAAATTATTCAAAAAATAATTTTTTACTGTCGCAAATTTTAATTGCGCCAGGGATTGCCTTTTTTATAGTAAATTTTTCAAAAAATAATTTTCTACTGTCGCAAGTTTTAAAATACTCCAGGGATTTGCCTTTTCTGTAGTAAATTTTTCAAAATTTAATTTTATACTGTCGCAAATTTTAAATACGCCAGGTATTGCCTTTTCTACAGTAAATTTTTCAAAAAATAATTTTTTACTGTCGCAAATTTTAAATACGCCAGGGATTGCTTTTTATAGTAAATTTTTCAAAATTTAATTTTATACTGTCGCAAATTTTAATTGCGCCAGGTATTGCCTTTTCTATAGTAAATTTTTCAAAATTTAATTGTTTACTGTCGCAAATTTTAATTGCGCCAGGGATTGCCTTTTCTATAGTAAATTTTGCAAAAAATAATTATCTACTGTCGCAAATTTAAATTGCGCCAGGGATTGCCTTTTATATGGTATATTTTGCAAAAATAATTGTTTACGGTCGCAAATTTTAAATACATCAGGGATTGCCTTTTCTATAGTAAATTTTTCAAAAAATAATTTTCTACTGTCGCAAATTTTAATTACGCCAGGGATTGCCTTTTCTACAGTAAATTTTTCAAAAAATAATTTTCTACTCTCGCAAATTTTAATTGCGCCAGGGATTGCCTTTTATACAGTAAATTTTTCAAAAAATAATTTTTTACTGGCGCCAATTTTAATTACGCCAGGGATTGCCTTTTCTATAGTAAATTTTTCACAAATTAATTTTTTACTGTCGCAAATTTTAATTGCCCCAGGGATTGCCTTTTCTATAGTAAATTTTTCACAAATTAATTTTTTACTGTCGCAAATTTTAATTACGCCAGGGATTGCCTTTTCTATAGTAAATTGTTCAAAAATTAATTTTTTACTCTCGAAAATTTTAAATACGCCAGGGATTGCCTTTTCTATAGTAAATTTTGCAAGAAAAAAATAATTTTTTACTGTCGCAAATTTTAAATACGCCAGGGATTGCCTTTTCTATAGTAAATTTTGCAAAAAATAATTTTTTACTGTCGAAAATTTTAAATACATCAGGGATTGCCTTTTCTATAGTAAATTTTTCAAAAAATAATTTTCTACTGTCGCAAATTTTAATTACGCCAGGGATTGCCTTTTCTACAGTAAATTTTTCAAAAAATAATTTTCTACTCTCGCAAATTTTAATTGCGCCAGGGATTGCCTTTTATACAGTAAATTTTTCAAAAAATAATTTTTTACTGGCGCCAATTTTAATTACGCCAGGGATTGCCTTTCTATAGTAAATTTTTCACAAATTAATTTTTTACTGTCGCAAATTTTAATTGCCCCAGGGATTGCCTTTTCTATAGTAAATTTTTCACAAATTAATTTTTTACTCTCGAAAATTTTAAATACGCCAGGGATTGCCTTTTCTATAGTAAATTTTGCAAGAAAAAAATAATTTTTTACTGTCGCAAATTTTAAATACGCCAGGGATTGCCTTTTCTATAGTAAATTTTGCAAAAAATAATTTTTTACTATCGCAAATTTTAAAAACGCCAGGGATTGCCTTTTCTATTGTAAATTTCTCAAAAAAGAATTTTCTACTGTAGCAAATTTTAATTACGCCAGGGATTGCCTTTTCTACAGTAAATTTTTCAAAAAATAATTTTCTACTGTCGCAAATTTTTAATTGCTCCAGGGATTGCCTTTTCTACAGTAATTTTTTTCAAAAAATAATTTTCTACTCTCGCAAATTTTAATTGCGCCAGGGATTGCCTTTTATACAGTAAATTTTTCAAAAAATAATTTTTTACTGGGCGCCAATTTTAATTACGCCAGGGATTGCCTTTTCTATAGTAAATTTTTCACAAATTAATTTTTTACTGTCGCAAATTTAATTGCCCCAGGGATTGCCTTTTCTATAGTAAATTTTGCAAGAAAAAAAATAATTTTTTACTGTCGCAAATTTTAAATACGCCAGGGATTGCCTTTTCTATAGTAAATTTTGCAAAAAATAATTTTTTACTGTCGCAAATTTTAAAAACGCCAGGGATTGCCTTTTCTATAGTAAATTTTTCAAAAAAGAATTTTCTACTGTCGCAAATTTT
>CAWVNZ010000161.1:0-33495 GCA_963930735.1 Dioctria linearis | reverse complement strand
AAAACAACAATAGTGTTATGCCTATTGCTGCTTTCAATACCTCAGACTGTGCAGTTCAATGACCACAGCTGGGGACACCCGTATTGCTGATCAGTGACAAGTGCTAATGCATTTGCACTGATCACAGATGAAGAGAAGGAAAGGAAACGTTACCGTTGAAAGAAAACAGTAGAAACGATTGAAGTTCGAAATTTCAAAATCATTAATTTCTTCGAATTATATGGTGACAGACATCTGGCTATATATAAATATTTAGATTTAGAACGCGTAACTTTCTGCGTACCAAAAAATTCAATTTTCGAAAATTCCTAGATCTAAACAGCCGATCTTCGAAAAAAATTCACATTTTACTGGGAAAATCAACCATACAATCTGGACATAGGGTACTGTACAGAAACCACAAAGGGTTATCTTGAAAGATTGGAATTTTTTAACTTTAGAGGGAAAGCGAGGAGACAAATTAAACTACTCCGAAATTTTTCATGCAAAATCCGGTGGGATTTAAACCCAGATGTACTAAACAAGAGAAAAGTTATCCAGTCTTTTCCCCAAGAAGTGAAACCATAAGATGAAAATTCATATTTTAACAATTGATTCGACAATTCAAAAGAACCCGATTTAAATAACTGATTCGACAATTTGAAAGAAGAGAAAGAAAAACTTAATATTTAATTCACGACGACGACGGCAGAATATTTTGGGATTATTCTTGACTATTCATTTGTGGCACCAACACAGCAAACAATAAAAATTGAAAAACAATACATTGGCTTATGTTTTCATGCTACTTCAAGCACGACCACGAAAAGATAAAAGCAGCACTTAAAAATGGATTGGCTTTTAAACTAGTTGTACCACTGCCTAGATGTATTTACACATCTGTGAAATATACATAACTACCTATATATATATGTATATACCACTTCTGTGCATGCGCGTAGCCAGGATTTTGTTGTGGGGTAGGCCTAGTAGGGGCCAGCTTGACACAAAAATTAAAAAGAATATTCCTCAATCAAGTATTACTTTTCAAAAATGTGTAAAAGTTTCTAAAACGTTAATCAGTGTTAACACCTAGTTGCCTTACATCAAGCAAACTATTTTATTAATTGCCGTTGTTTTTTAGATCGAATACAAAATACATATGACTTTTTTTAAATCAACTAGCATTACGATTTCTACTGGAGTGAAAAAACTTTTATAGAAAGAAGAAAACTCCTTTTAACGGCAATAAAATCGTAGATCTAATAGAAACCAAATTTAAGAAATGTGCGTAGAAACACGAGAAAAATTCTTCTTATTATAAGAAAATTATCGCTTATACAAAGAAACTGACTTGCTACAACAAGGAATATTTTACATGAAGTCAACATAATATATACATACTAAAAATTATCCTATTTGGAACATTTAAAAAAAATCTTTTTCTAGAATAACGTGAGGTAAACTACATTTAAGCAATTCTATTCTTAAGATATACACGCTTTTCTCATCTTCTATATGAAAATTTTCTGCTATTATCATAATCGGAGATAATTGAGAAAATATATTTACTACTATTAATCCAATTTTTCTATATTCATTTGAACACGGCGAAGTAATTTGTTTTCTTACATTCAGGAAATGTCTGCTTAGCACAAAATCGCACCTAACTTTCCTTGATACACATGGAACAGAGCTTATTCTCAGTGAAAATTTCTCTCAGTGCTTATCGTTTATTTTGAATTTGTCACCATCCATTAACATGTTCTAAATTAATATCGTCATAATCATGCTCCTGGAAGGGAATCCAACTATTATTTTATTACCTTTCGTGTTAATTTAAATTTTATGGTGTTAATAATGTTGTCAACAGAAATCGCCAAAAATCAATTAAATAAGCTTAGTTTACTATTTTTTTCTGCAAATCGGCTCAATAATTTTTAGCTGTAGTTTTTTTTTACAATGAGCCGTAACATGCATTACATGCGAGAGAATCGTTTTTGAAGCATTGTGCTCTCTAAGCATTGTTTTTATCCCCCTCATAGCAGAAAAACTTCTCTCACAGCCGACGGAGTTCACTGAGAGTAATAGAAAGTGTAAACTCTTCTTTTATATTTTTTCTCAAATTTTCAGCATATATCTCATATTTTTTTAATTTAAGAATGTTTTACATGACCATCGCTTCAGCTTCCAAGGATGTATCAATTTTTAAGATTTTTTTATAATTATAAGAAAATCAAGGAATTTTTAAGAAATTACCTCTACATCTGGTAATTTTTTCCAGTTGTTAAAGCTGCTGTGAGGCTACGTTTTCCAATTACAGCAAGGACTGGGTGTGCTTTTATGAAAGAAGTTCACCAGCCTCGATTATAGATTTCTTTCTTGACATTTTGACTTTCTAAACTCAGAACTCAAGTTTTTCTCATTACTCTTTTTATTTTTGGCTTATTCACTTAACACTTGTTTAGTTAGTTCTTAATTTTCGTTTTTGTTCTTTAGTAGGGGAACAAGAGACCTTACCGTGGGTCGGGGGTCTCCTGGTTCGTTTTTGATTTAGTTTTAAAAAACTACTGCCTAAGTTACAGCGACGCACCGACTTTTTACGTAGAATCATCGATCGATTTTTTTCAATAATTGGTGATCCAACAAGATTTCGTAAAGGGGCGAATATTTATAAATTACCGTAAGTGTAGAATTTTGGATACGTCTTCCGATTTATATATTAATTGAATATTGGTAATAGCCTTGTATATAGAACTATATAGTGATTGCGAAAATGCTTCCTTGTTATAATGTCAGATGGCACCACTTGTACCATTTTATTGGCAGCCTAAATTGTTAATTTACTCGTCAAACCACAAGAGGCGTTGATATCAACAAAAACAAATTCTGTCAAAACAAGGATGATGTAATCGTACGAAATTCACTTTGCTCCGCGTCGAGTTTAATCAATGAGTCATATTTGTATTTGCGCTAAGGAAGTTAATAAAGAGATTATTTTGTATATTAAAATTCAGTCTTTTTTTAGTAGTAGGTATAACTAAAGTAGTAAAGCTTGAGGAAGGATAAAAAATTCCTACAGTGGTGACCCAATAAAGCTACGTTGAACTTTACTAAAGCGTGTGGTTATGACAGAACCTGTGAGTTCAAGCAACTCCACGCTGGACAGCAGGGCAAATCAAAGAGAGAATGCAACAACGCAACTAAGACTTCCAAAATTTTGCTGTGAAGATCCAGAGCTTTGGTTTCTGTAAATAGAGGCCCGATTTCACACATGCAGGGTTACAAATGATGAGGACAAATTTTATGCGGTGCTCGCGGATTTAGATCCAACTGTGCACACACAGTTATCAAACGTCATCAGAAATCCACCGGCTGCAGATAAGTATAAAACAATCAGAGAACAAATTGTATCCTCTTATACAGTTTCCAAAGAAAACCAAATAAACAAGATCCTTACAGAATTATATTTGGCTGACAAAAAAGCCATCTCAGTTGTTGAGAGTAATTAGGAGCATAGCTCCACCAGGCATAGGTGAAGAAGTTATGCGATCGCTGTGGATGAATCGCATGCCAATTAGTGTCAAATGCATCTTATCGGCTAGAGGACGTTGAGCTTGACAAACTGGCAAACATCGCCGAAAAAATTTTAGAAAACAGTGATTATAGAAAGGTTATGGCAATGTCTAATAACCCAGCAATAAATGATACCACACAAAATCGTATCGGTGTTTTAGAACAAAAAATAGATAAATTAATGACGAAACTGGAGCAATTTTAATCTATAATCACGAATCTCAATAAGTAACTTAAAATACAAGGACGTAACAGCCAGCGATTGAAAATAAAATGTGTTTTTATCATCATAGGTTTGGAGAAAAAGCTACGTGTTGTACATGTCCTGGCAGTTATAAAGCTTAATCATATTTAAACTAAGGTCGCTGTCAGTGCAAGAGCAGCACGTGACATCGAGCCTATCAACTCAAGCCTCAATAACGAGAATCGTTTGTACAACAGGGATGTCAAAACTGTCCAAGAATTTCTCATCGATACAGGATCATCTTTGTCAATAATTCCGAAACATCCTTTCCGTGACTTGCAGCCAGGATTTCTTACTCTTTTGGCAGCAAATTCAGGCGAAATAAGGACCTATGGTTTTCGAAGCATGGAACTAAATCTTGGCCTCCGAAGATCTTTCAAATGAACTATCGTCATAGCAGACACAAACACCGCCATATTTGGTGCTGATTTCCTCAGTTATTACCACATACTGGTGGATCTAACAAACAGCGAGTTAAGGGACGAGATAACGGGACTATCAACGGGTGCCAGGATTGGAAAAACACGTGGGTACGGAATAACTGTTCTTAATAATAAAATTAAATTTCACGATATCCTAAACGAATTTCCTAACATCACCGCATCGCACACCAAAGCGATCCGGAAGTCTAATAATATTCATAATAATTTAGTGCAACACATTTGCGCCACGGGCCCACCCGTAGCAGAGCGTCATCTTCGACTAATGGGTGATAAACTATTGACCGCAAAAAGCGAGATCAATGAACTGTTAGAGGCAGGATTTTTTCGAATTTCGAGCAGTTCCTGGGCAAGCCCGATTTATCTGGTAGCCAAGAAAACAGGCGGCTGGGGCATGTGCGGGGATTATAGAAAGTTGAATACGCAAACGTTTCCTCATAGATATCCGGTAGCACATATTCAGGATTTTTCTGAAAATTTCGTTGGAAAAACAATTTCTTCAACTTTAGATTTGGTTAAGGCTTATTATCAGATACCGATGGCTTCAGAGGACATTACAAAGATATCAAAAACAAAGCCAATGGGCCTTTTTGAGTTTGTCGCTATGCCATTTGGGCTCAAAAATGCAACGCAGACATTTCAAAGATTTATAGATTCTTTATTTAGAGATCTTCCATTTGTTTTTTGCTATATAGATGATATCATCATCGCATCTGAGGACCCAGTTCAACATCGAGATCATATGAAACAAGTTTTTAAAAGATTGCTATAGAACAACCTCAGAATTAATTTAAGCAAATGCATCCTTGGCCAACCAGAAGTAATATATCTTGGGTTTTCAGTAAGTAACAATGGTCTACGACCACCACCGGACCAAGTGGCTGCATTGAGCAATTATAAAAAGCCAGAAACGTTATTAGACCTTCGACGTTTTTTGGGAATAATTAATTATTATAGTCGATGTATACCCCGCAGGCTGCCAACATGCAGACACCTTTGAGTTCACTTCTGCAGGATTTAAAAAAAAAACTGAAATGGCATTTACATCCTGCATGGAGAGTGTACTATACGTGACACAATTGGCTTTTCCGGATCCAACAGCTAAGCTCACATTAACAAGAGATGCGTCAGATTGGTGCGTCATTGGAACAGTTGCGGGAAAATCAAGGTCAGCCATTGGAATTTTTTTCAAGAAAGTTAACATCTGCTGAAAAGGCTTATAGCCCCTACGACCTTGAGTTGTTGGTAGAAATTTTTTAATAAGGACAGACCATAAGCCACTAATTTATGCCTTTACACAAAAGATAAATAAAGCATCACCTAGGCAGGCTAGACACCTGGATTATATATCTCAATTTTCAACAGAGATAATACATATTTCTGGTTCAGAAAACATAGTAGCTGATGCATTTTCAAGAATGAGTGCGAAAGCGATATGTATGCCCTCCATTGTAGATAATGAAGAGCTTAAAGCAGAACAAGACAAGGACGAAGAGCTTAAACAACTGTTAAAAGACAGCTCATCATTAATTCTAAAGAAAGGACTACTTGATCCAGAGACAAGCAAATTTTTGATTCTATCCATGGACTTTCACATCCTAGTGGAAGAACAACATCTCGCCAACTTCGTCAGAAATACATATGGCCTAGCATTAAAATGGATGTGCTGGAATGGTGTCGCAACTGCATCGCTTGTCAGCGATCTAAGGTTCGTCGTCACCATAGGAACCTTCCAGGAAAAATTGAAGTTCCCGATGATCGTTTTGCACATGGACATTGGACATGCCCCGATCCGCAAATATTCCTCGATAAATTCAGAGAACACATTCGAGCTATACGACCACGACCTACGGCTACGGCACATCATACGAAAAATAAAATTTTTCATCTCACCCATTCTCATGCATTTGTGAGAACAGATGCAGTTAAAAAGCCTTTGGAACAACCTTACTCGGAGCCTTACTAAATCATTAAGAAAATAGACGACTACAATTTTGTTTTAAAAATAAAGGAAAATGGTCACATTATCGACGGAGCGACTTAAACCAGCTTATAAATAACACGTGGCTTCAACAAGGTCATCCAGTAAGAACATACAGAAATAAAAAGACAGTTAGATTCGCGGCCGGGCAATTTACGGGGAAGGGAGTAGCTGTGCCCAAATTGTTAATTTACTCGTCAAACCACAAGAGGCGTTGATATCAACAAAAACAAATTCTGTCAAAACAAGGATGATGTAATCGTACGAAATTCACTTTGCTCCGCGTCGAGTTTAATCAATGAGTCATATTTGTATTTGCGCTAAGGAAGTTAATAAAGAGATTATTTTGTATATTAAAATTCAGTCTTTTTTTATTGGTAGGTAAAACTAAAGAAGTAAAGCTTGAGGAAGCATATAAAATGCCTAAATTTTGAATAGTTTTGCTTACGCTTCACTAAAAAGCAAAGCTGTGCAACTGATGTAAAGACAAGGGGTTCAACGGATAAGCCGTAAGGGCATAGCCAAACTGAAAGCATACAAATGCTGGAAAGTAAAAAACGCCTCGATAAAATCCACGATGGCTGGACCTGATGTAGGTAAGGCCGCAATTTTTCTTAGAAATTTACTGGACATTTTTTCCTTAGAATGGTTATGCATTATTGGAGGCCGACAACGATTGCTTGGCCCACTAACAATTTTTATGAGCATAGACTCGTAGATGAACAAATAGAATTTATTTCTTCTTAGAAATTTACAGAAAATGTTTCGGGACTATTTTTAATCAGTCTGTCTGGTGGTCGATCCAATCATAGGGCCATCCCAGACAAGTATTCTTGATGCAGTATGCAAACCGGTTTTTTAGGGAAGATGTGAAAAGGCGCAAAGAGCTCTTTGGAAAAATTCTTTTTATGATAGCGGGTATCACATGAACTTAGTTTTTCCTTTTGATAAAATTTAAAGTTAAATTTTGAAGATATACTAAAAACTTATATTGAACGGGAGTTGATCATAAGACATGATTTTACATATTTCGATATTTAAAAATAAAATCATGTGAAGAGTGAAAGAAATTGATAAAACGAAATGAAATATGCGGCAGGCACATTAGAGTGGTAAATTAATAGTTTCCTTCTTGAATTCAACAAAAGAACAACTTTTTCCATTTCCTCTGTCAGTTCGACATGATTCATTATGAAATCACTGCAGTATACTTGAACACATTTTTCATAAAGTGTTTTCAATGTGATTTCCCCATGCGAACCTTCACCAATTATCCGCGAACTTATTAGCAAAATTTGAAGTCGAAGCAAAATGCTCATTTAATGCAAGTCACATTTTCGGAAGGGTATGCGAAATTATTTAAACACCGACCAGTGAATCTGATATTCAATCAGTAGCGTTCATTATATTCTAGGCAAAGCTTTACAAAAATAAATCAGCTGGCAAAATAAAGAACACCTATGTCAATATGATTGCTTGTACAGAATTATGTTTGAGGCAACAAAATTGGTTTTTTGCATTTCGCTTGACAATATGGACCATTAATACCTCTTGGGAAATAATTACTGAAGTTCAATGTCCCAACTTCAGAGGTTATAATATTACGCACAACTTTCTTACAGATTGCTGCCAGAAAGTGCAAATAAAACATTCATTGTGCTGTTAAGCTGCCAATAAATCGAAGAGTCCGGTCTTTAGTTATTTGCTCTCACTCCAGTTTCTCAACTTAGGACAAAACAGTGTATTACAACAAAAAAGAATATTATGGAAATTCGCGTAGCCCCACCGGATCAGAATAATGAATAAAATGTTAACTGTCAAATAAAAAATGGAAAGCTTTCCATCAATTCTCGATTACTTGAAGATCTAGAAAATTCTGGTGATGCGAGAATTAAATTTTTTCCAAAATAATTTCCCAAATTTTTCATTTTATTGTACGCTTCCTGGTGTGCCTCTAAAGTATCGTATGTATAAAAGTATGGGCGTATGGATTTTTTAAGTTCTTAACAGCTTCTAAACTCAAAAATTAATAGCTAAGTATCCAACATTTGAAATATGAACTCAAAAGAAAAAAAAAGGACGCCAGGGTATTAGTGAGGCTATTTTTTTATACATATTTTCTGCAAACTGATTATATTGGCTATATATTTTGACAACGTCTGTTTGATGTCCGGCCGTCAAATTAAAACAATATCTCTCTCACGGTAAAAAATGTACATAAACTTTATGTAAATTTTTTACTATAATAACGTAATATTTTACAAAACCGCTATGTACGTACATGAAAGTTGTGTAATTTTCTCCAAAATTTAAGTAAGTTTCAGAATTCCAGTAAAATAATGTAAAATTACATAAAATTAATATTTTTTCAATCGCGAATTTGTAATTTTGCCAATTAAATGTAGGTACTGTCTATTGAATTTTACATATTTATTTGTAAAATCCAGATCTTTATTGAATTTTACACTACTAGCATTTCGAAAGGAGTTAAAAAAAGTAAATAAATCGAAAACATCCTTTACTAAGGAAATTTATCAGCCTACTTTGCTGCTGAACAAGAGGAACCTAGAGCAAGTGTTTCAAATGACGACGAAGATAAGGGCTCGGAACAATCGGAAAGTAATTACATTTTAAAAATTTTATTAAAGCAATTCGTATCAATCTTGTTCATGGAAATTAAACGAAAACTAAGGAATAAAAACCAAAATAAAATAAACCAGAATCTATTTCGCATTAACGACCACATTTATATAAAGTATTTCGCGATTTTCCTTAGGTTCGTGGGCTCGAATTTTCTAATTACTGTGCGCTAGACCATTAAGTATTTTGTCTTTTCTCCAGTCACCAAATTGTATATCACCTGTATCCAAAATTTCAGAATCAACATAATTTCTTGGAATAAACGTGTTTGTAGATTGTCGCCTTAAGAAATTATGAAGTGCACATGTCAAAACAAAGGAGTCTGTTATTTTTGCAGCTTATAATTAATGTATACTGTATGAAGCTCAAATGGGTGAACTTTGAGAAATCAAAAAAGGATTAGTGCTGCATCGATCGTTTCAAGTTTCAGCTCTGAATATCCATTTGCGGTTCATACTGATGCTTCTGATCATGATATTGGATAGATATAGATAAGAGACTGAACATATGCGAGTTAGGAAGCCCTGGTACACATATCATAATGAGCTCATCAATGAGCTCCTCATGAGCAATCAGATGAACGTACTAATGAAATTTATTCGCGTTTAAATCAAAACCGGGAAAAAAATCATTTATTTACTTATTCACAGATAGTGTGCATGACAATTCCATCTCTTTCACTTATTTAGAAATGTATATGCTGTGCTTCTCTCTTTTGCATTTTACAATATTGGGTGAGGACTTCGATAAGTACATAATGAGTGTCACGATGAACATACTTATTAATGAGTATGTTAATGAAGTTCCCGACGAGCTTATTAATGAGCATGTCAATGAGTGTCGCGATGAGTTTATTAATGAACATAGCAATGAGTGTCACGATGAGCTTATTAATGAGCATATGAATGAGTGTCATGATGAGTTCATAAATGAGAATCTGATTTTACGATGGATTTTTCCGAATTCCACTCTGCGGTGTAAGGATATGGACATAACGTCTTGTTCAGCATATGGGCGCCAGTCTTTCCGGGGAAAAGCAAATCATAAAATTAATTTAAAATAAACAATTTAAAAATTTAAATAAAGAAATCACAAAAATCAATTTAAATTTTCCTAGTAGAATTGTCTTCTGACACGGTGATGACAAGAATAAATATTTATTTATTGCTGGTTTAGTATATAGGGAACAGTTTCATGATATTCAATGACCTCTTCGATGAGAGTTAATGAATACTCATCAGATGGCTCATCGGGTGTGAGATCTGTGCTCAGGCGATGGGTGGTGCCGGTTTAAAGGATAACTCAACTTTATAAATTCAAATATAAAATTTTTTATTTCAATATATTACTTAAAACTAATATCACAAAATCATTTTTTAACGTGATCTTAACCTATGTAAAATAATTCAACACTTAAAATTAACCTAGCCTACTACGATAATTCAAAGAATTCAGTGAGTTCAAATACTTTATAAAAAAAATTCAATAAAATAAAACAAATGTTGCCGCTGAGGTCTGTTCTCCTTAGTTATTGAAAAAAGAGAAAGAAAATCCACTATTAATAAAGTAGAAGTTCTGTGCTACACGTGTAAGCACGGTAGCTGTGCTAAAACAATTATAATTTGGCAGGAGTAGATTCCTGCTTAGACATGGGATAAAATTAAAGCAGAAGTAGATTTCTGCAGTAGGAGTAAATTCCTACTCAGGTGGGAGATGAAAAATAAGCAGAATTAAATTTCTGCAGTAGGAGTAAATTCCTACTCAGGTGTGGGATGAAATTAATGCAGAAGTAAATTTCTGCAGTAGGGGTAAATTCCTACTTAGGTGTGGGATGGAAATTAATGCAGAAGTAAATTTCTGCATTAGGAGTAAATTCCTACTTAGATGGTAGCAAAATTTGGTTTGGATAATTAGGAAAATCAGAGTAAATTCTGATGTGTTCAGATCAAATTCTGAATTGGGAATGGGTGTAGAGATGGGCAAACTGTATCGATATATTCCGATTATCGGTATTTTTGCATAAAATCCTGGAAATTTTGTATCGATATTTACTTTAACAAAATATCGCTGTATCGATATTTCCTTACGATATATCGGAAAGGTATAATTTTTGTTTGTGTTCCTTGTCTTGTTCTGAATCAGCTCTTTCATTCCGAAAGAACAAATCCAGATCAGACTATGTTGGTTCAGAAGCAGAAGCAGCAAAAAACATCCCACACTCCAACCTTAAGCATGGTTTTCACAAGCGAAATTATACTTATGACAGACATGGGGTTTCGATATCTAGATATTCGTTATATCCCGTTTATACACCATGTGTGTCATTAAATACTCCCAATATACCCAGAAAAACTAGTGGGTATAGACTCGATGTCTAGATATCGATATCCTCAAAAATTCATCGGCACTTCTTACGTTTCGCAACGCCATCTAATTGTTAATGATAATATGACAATGTGTTTAATCAAGCAAAAATATATCTGTGCTTTCCTTAAGAAAGCGAAAAAGAAGAAGAAGAAGCAAACTTCTTTGGCAACATGGAGTTCAAAGCAGGAAAAAACAAAATAAGAAGGCAAGTATTAAACTCCGCAGAAACAATGTTTATCATTGAAGTGTGGAGGAGTCATGACGTTGATCTTCGGGCTAACAAACGAAATAGCCGTGTTTACAATTGCATGCAAGAGGAACTATATAAGACGTACGGGCTAAAACTCTCGGTCGAGGGCATTAAAAACCGCGTAAAAAATTTAACAAAAAAATTCAGGTTCGTAGTGCTGTGTGGATGAAGTGAATATTATTACACTACGCTTTTAACAAATTTACAGGTCAGAAGTACTAAAAAGAGCGCCATCTGACTAGGAGTATTTCGAAGTATTCAACGAATTTATCGGACACTATAAAAGTAACCGACGGAAAGAATTTATGGAGGAATCCATTTTGTCAGATATACTGGGAATCGCGGTACTTCCTTTTCCCAAAACTCGGAATTTTCCACCATAAAAATAAAATTCAGTTAATAAATTATTCCATTACAATTGTGTTATTTTTTATCAAACCTTCGACCACATTTTTCTTTGTTTCACACGAAATTGAGAATTGAGACACCACATCCGCTGATACATTTTGCACCTCAACCAGGATCTTATTGCAAAATAACGCAATTTTTTCTTTTTTCGTTCTAAATCTTGTATTTGTCGTATATTTACAATTACTTGTTGCCGTTTAGCCTGTATTAAAGCTAATATATTTGTTACTTCCATTTCCAAATTTATTTCGCCTAAAGATCTGTCAACTGAATTGAAATGTCAAAGTACGGTTTGTCACATCAAGCGCCTTTTTATGTCTGTCAGGGGTACTTTGATATCTAGATATTCAGAATATCTAGATATGAATATCTAGATATCGATACCCAATGTCTGTCATAAGCATTACTGTGCCAAGTAACCTAGTTTTCAGTCCCTTACCTCGTCTTGACATACCCACCAATTTACTTGCGCCAGTACGAAAACGAGTTCCACGCACTTCAACTTTTCAGCGAAGTGCAACCTGAGAAATAGTCAAATTGAGAGCATTTTCTGCAGTTGATGCATTTTATATTTAAGTATGGTGTGGAACTTGTGAGATGTCAACACATTTGTGTTTTGGCTTGTATACAGCTTTTTAATTTTCCGTTAATAAATTTTATAAATTTAAAAGATAATTATATAAGTAAAAAGTATTATTCCTTAGCAATCAATATGCCAGGAACGTACTCGCACTTTCTTTTTTCTTAGAATTTTATTTTCCGAAATTGCTCTTATTTGCAAGGCTGCACAATTTATGACTTTTTCAATACAGTATATCGATATTTTTGAAAAAAACGCCCATCTCTAAATGGGTGATTCTGCTGCAGCTCGTCGCCTTTTTCTAGCCGCCGCAAACCGCTACGTTTCGGCTTCATGGTGGGTTGCCTTGGCAATGCTCGTTCTCAAGGTTTGTTAAACTTTGACGGCGGCGTCCCCAGTGACGTCATAGTGGGCCATTAAGTTGCACTGAACTCTGACTGCGGCGAAGGCGAGAACATCTGATGTAATGTAATGTCATTTGAATGACATTACGAAAACGTAAATATACTGCGGTAGGTATACTTGGCACATATTTTCTTATTTTCATTGACAAAGTTTATATTTATTTTACAGATAAACAGTCTTTCGTGAAGAAGAGCCATCTGAAAATTAATTAATTTTAAAGCAGTTCTGGCTGAATATTATCGGATGGGACTCTATAGATGATCTGAATAGTATATATGATGTTGTTCGTTTTTTTTTTTTCAGATAAGTATTCTAAAATTTATTATTTAGAACTAGATACTTTGTAATTTCTTTGCTTTATTTTTTAGGAGCATATATTGGGGAAGAATCTTGCAATCATCGAGGGATACTGGTGTGGCCTGAACATCGGGACTAAATTTTCTATCTGTTCCTTCATGAGTTGCTTTTTAGTCAAATTAGTATTGGTTTACATAATAAATGCCCCTGGCGGGGCAGAAGAGAAGGTAAAACTGTGAGCAACTTCCACTAGGGAGTGATCTGAAATCAATACACAAAGATCTCAGTAGCATCATTAATTCTTAAAGAAAATCGTAGTAGTTTGCAAGAATATCCCAATTTTAATTAATCTGGTAAACTCTGTTAACATCAAGCGAAGTGTCCAACTGGACTAACTAATACTGGTCACTGACTTTCCTACGGCTTCGGTATGAGTATTAAGGCCGAAACACAGTGCAAGCGCTCTCATTCAATGCGGCAGTCGACATTTGACAGTTCCTGTAAAATACATGAAAAAAAGAAGTGAGTGGTGAATGGTGAAGTCAGCTGCTACCACTACGCTGCTGATACGCTGAGGTAGATTTATTATCTACTCCATCGCCACATTTGACATTTAGTAACACGATTTGCGTTTTGTACAGTCAGCAGCTGATTTGTTTTTAATGAATTTGGAAAGCTGATTAGTTTGGTGCGAGAGGTGGAATTCATTGATATCGACAGAAAATAAATAAAAGTCAGAAAATAGAAGTTGTCAACGCTTCCAATGTGTTAAACTAAAAATTCATGAAGCTCACCGTACCAGTCATCAAACGTAGGCTAGATCGAAATCGTGGAAGTATGCACTGTATTTCGGCCTTTAATTCGCTGACGACCGATCTATATAATTTCACAAAGAACGTAATTATTCGAGAAATGAATCTGCCCTCTATTGGGGCCACTTCTTGGAATAGAATGAAGCATATACAAAAAACTACATTTAAAAAACAGGGCAAGAAAAGTTGTTGAGGTTTTCCCCCTGAGTTGAAAAGACATGAAAGAAGTCGAGTCAATCTAAAACCTTGGACGATAGTCAGAATGGTGATCAGACTCTGTTCCTCACAGTCCCTCTGTTCCTGCCCAGTCGTGCTAATATCTCGGGAAAAGAAAGGCTGATGAACTCGCCCATTTAAAAATATTCAGTACAATATTTACAATGCTTTTTCCTGCAATCAGATTGGCATATGCAAAAATGGTACTAAAGTGGTGCTAGTGGGGTAGGTACATCTTCCTTACGTATATATACCATATGTATGTATTATTTTAATAACACACCCACTAAACGTAAACATATTAAAAGCAATATAATCCGAATTCAACATGTCAAGACACACCCAGATTATAACGTCATAAAATATGAAATCGAAGACGCTTAAAATATTGCAAACTGTTGCTATGCTGTAATTTATATAATAATCATAACAATAAGTACTACTACTAGTATGTATATGTCAATTTGTTTCTTGGTGATAATATAATTATTTACCTTCATTCTTGTTTGAGTTTTAAAAACCAATTGTTCCAATATTGTGGCTATATTGGATCAGCTATGGGAATAGAAAAATTTACGCAGTCATGAAAGATTGTACAAAATATAGTATAAAAGTGTGTTCGAGATCTAACTTTCCAGTGTTGATAAAAAGGTGATCACCAAGATGTTCCATCTGATATTTTTGGTTTCTACTCTGGCATTAGCGTTCAGCGCTCCAATTGAAGATCTGCCTGTATTAGGAATTGTCGGAGGAGAAAGAGCGAATCAAATACGATTCAACTACCAAATATCACTTGAAATCTTAGGACAGCACTACTGTGGCGGCACATTGATTACAACAAATATTGTCATTACAGCTGCCCATTGTGTTGGTGATATTCACGAATTCTATTTTCAAGTTCGTGTGGGATCAGCAGACCGAGAAACAGGTGGCGAAGTCTTTCCTGTTCAATATATTGAACACCATCCTGACTTTAAAGATGATACACTTCACTCGGATATTGCAGTCTTAAAATTACACGGCCATGTGAAATTAAGCAAAACAGTAGGCACCCTGCCATTGATAAGTGAAGAACCTCTTGCCAACACTCAGGCTCTGATAAGTGGCTGGGGACACACTAAGGAAAGCGGAGAACTATCGGATGAGTTGTTGTATGGGAAAATAGAAGTTTTTGACAGAACATACTGCCAGAAACGAATTGATCCATTTACAAAAGAAATGATTTGCGCCGGACTTAAAGATGGCAGTACTGATTCCTGTCAAGCCGATTCTGGTGGTCCATTGGTTGCCAACAACCATCTTATTGGTATTATATCTTGGGGTGATGGCTGCGGCAATTATGATTCACCAGGAATTTATACCAATATCGCATATATGAGACCTTGGATTGACGCAACTATTCTAAAACTTAGTAATATTGCTTAAATAGCTTAAATAGAAGGACTTAGGACGGCATTAATGTTTTATATTTCGGAGAAACTGAAGTAAACAAATTTAAAACAGAAAATCGTTTTTATGTATTTTATAGGTATGCGTGCACGTACTGCTAATAAAATATGTATTGAATGTTCATTGGTTTTGTTTTTTTGTAGATACAGTTACGTACATAATAAAAAAATGTTCTTGTATATTCTTCTTTAGCTCTCAAAATTCACAAAAAATAGATACGAGTCTGATATTGCACATAAACAACCCCGGTATAAAAGGTTCATTTTTCCCTTTTTCATTTTGCCAAGTATGTTACACCTGATACTAAGAGTGATACATAGTCACGATTTCCTTAAACTTGAACAACTTAATCACCCCAATTCAAGAAGGTCAATGTAGAAGAGCCAGAATTGTGATCAGACTCTGTTGGTCAATTCTTAATATACCTCACCTTTTACATACTTGAAGGTTTCAAATCGAATGATAACTCTTGATCGGACCACTTCTATGGTGTAGAAATAAATATACGTCTCGAAACCTAGGTTAGAATCTTTCAAGCCCACGATAGGAGTAATGTGGAAGCTCTAAAGAATATTTCCACAATACTGCTACAGTAAACTAAATGTCCGGCAATTGCTGGGACAGTTAAGATCTCCTTTCAATGCCTTGATCGAACAATTTGTCACCTCTAAGTTAGTAATGGCGTAAAAATTCAGTATTGACTCACCCAAGAGTAAAATGAGGTACGTCTTAATTATGTGCTCAGTCAAGGTAATATTTCAGTAAAAAAAAAGGTTGATGAACTTGTCCCTTGAAATATATTCAATATCTGCTGAAATCTGTTTTCAATAACTTACTATCAACTTAAAGATCCCTGCTTGAGAGACTTTGTGTCTGAGCGCCTGAGAGTGCCGCTCGTGATGAAAGAGTTTTAAGGTAGTAAACGTGGATGGATCTACATGGGGTTTATTGATTTAGAATGAGTTTATGGGGAGCTTTCCGATCGGGTAAAATTTTCTTACGTGTTTGGGGTTGTGGGGTGGAGATGATAACTACACCTTAGGGGTTGTGCAATTTGGGCCGTGTATGATATGAGTTGAGATGCGATGGCCATGTTTCGAGAGTCGAGACTCCAGGGTCGACTGTCGAGATTCGAGGGGAGGAATTCTAGAGGCAAAATTCGAGCGTCAAGTATCCAGATTCGATATTCAAGATTTGAGATTCGAGTTTGGAGAGTTGAGAATCGAGAGTCAATATTCGAGAGTCGATATTTGGGAGTCGAGATTCGAGAGTTGTGATCAGGGTCTCAAGGGTCGAGAGAGTGTATAGAATCTATAACTGAAAAGTAGAAAATAAAATATATTAAAAAAACTTTTAAAATAAATAACTTTCGTAAGTAAACTGCACTAAAATGTTAAAAATAATTTTTATCTTTCTCAGTGATATACACAAGAAAAGTTTAATTGCAAAATAAGAAATGCTAAAACTCAGATTAAATCCTGAAATTTTGGGCATGAGTTCCAGTTAGACAATTGTGATTATAGTTATGGATGCCCAAACTATTAAGGTTTAATCTGAGTTGTAGCATTTCTTATTTTGCAAATAAATTTTCCTGTGTTTATCACGGAGAAAGAAAACAATTATTGTTTAACATTTTAGTGTATGTTATTTACAAAAGTTATTTATTTTATAAGGTTTTTTAATACTTTTATTTTGTTAAACTCAAGAAAGTAATTGTCATAAACGTTGGTGTACGTTGTTCTACGATATCCTGTACATACATACATAGAGAGCATAGAGTTAGAAAAAATGGTAATAAATTGGTGGTAGTGGTGTACATGTTCCAAGTTTAGATATATACATATGTATGTATCATTTTATTAACACAGCCACCAAATGTAAACATATAAAAAGCAATAAAATTCGAATTCAAGATGTCAAAACACACCCAGATTATAACGTCATAAAATATGAAATCGAAGACGCTTAAAATATTGCAAACTGTTGCTATGCTGTAATTTATATAATAATCATAACAATAAGTACTACTACTAGTATCTATATGTCAATTTGTTTCTTGGTGATAATATATATTATTTACCTTCATTCTTGTTTGAGTTTTAAAAACCAATTGTTCCAATATTGTGGCTATATTGGATCAGCTATGGGAATTCTACCAAATATAGCATAAAAGTCACTGCGAGATCTAAGTTTCAGGTGTTAATGAGAAGGTGATTAGCAAGATGTTGCATCTGATATTTTTGGTTTCTACTCTTGCACTAGCGTTCAGCGCTCGAACTGAATATCTGCCTGTATTAGGAACTGTCGGAGGAGAAAGATTGAATCAACTACGATTCAATTACCAAATATCACTTGAAATCTTTGGAGAGCACAAATGCGGTGGTACATTGATTACAACAAATATTGTCATTACAGCAGCCCGTTACGTTGATAATATTCACCCATTCTATGTTCACGTTCGTGTGGGATCAGCAGACCGAGAAACAGGTGGCGAAGTCTTTCCTGTTCAATATATTGAACACCATCCTGACTTTAAAGATGATACACTTCACTCGGATATTGCAGTCTTAAAATTACACGGCCATGTGAAATTAAGCAAAACAGTAGGCACCCTGCCATTGATAACTGAAGAACCTCTTGCCAACACTCAGGCTCTGATAAGTGGCTGGCGACACACTAAGGAAGACGAAGAGTTATCGGATGAGTTGTTATATGCGAAAATACAAGTTTTTGACAGAGCATACTGCCAGAGTCGAATTGAGCCTTTCACAAAAGAAATGATTTGCGCCGGAAAAAAAGATGGAAATATTGATTCATGTCAAGCCGATACTGGTGGTCCATTGGTAGCCAACAATAAGGTCATCGGTATTATGTCGTGGAGTGATGGTTGCGGCAATTATGATTCACCAGGAATTTATACAAATATCGCATATATGAGACCTTGGATTGACGCAACTATTCTAAAACTTAGTAATATTGCTTAAATCGCATAAATAGAAGGATTTAGGACAGCAATAATATTTGATCTTTCAGAGAAACTGAATTGTATTGTATTTAATTCATAGTTTTAAAAAAAAATTCTATACCTTTGTGAACTTAATAATAATAATAACTATAATTCATTTGACTTCTACTCTATACTTATTTTAATTATCGTTTATGCGAATGAATTGTTTTAACTTATACTTAAAACCTCGAATTCTTGATTCCAATTTTAATTCCGGTGGTAAGTTATTAAAAAATTGCATTGAATTTTGGGTGCTGCTTCTATTCCATCTAGCGAGTTTAAAATTCTGATTGTGACGCAAGTTATATGGTTGGGACTCTACGACAGTTACAAGATTTTCTCGCAGATATTCAGGTAGTATATTATGCTTTATTTTAAAAATAAACATCATTGCTTCGTACGTAAGACGTTGTCTAACATCCATTCACTGTAAGGTCTCCAGCATAACTCGAATCGGAGTATATATGTTGCATATCAGAATCACCCGCATCTCTTTATTTTGTAAGAGTTGAAGGCGATGCTTTATCTCGTTCGAATTTGCATACAGGAGGGTCGAGCAATATGAAAAA
The DNA here is from genome assembly GCA_963930735.1 of Dioctria linearis. Taxonomy (NCBI): domain Eukaryota; kingdom Metazoa; phylum Arthropoda; class Insecta; order Diptera; family Asilidae; genus Dioctria; species Dioctria linearis. Next base: position 14,275 of record CAWVNZ010000161.1, on the reverse strand, counting down.
TGTGGCAAGACTAATGCGTTATATAACATTAAGGCATTTTTTAAATTTAGAGCCGGTCGTATTTTTTTCAGGAATCCTGTTTTTTCAGCTATTTTTTTACAAATATAGTGCGAATGCTCTTTAAACTTTAGTTTACTATCTATTATCACCCGAGATATTTAAGGCTTTCCACGCACTCAATACTTGTGATATCAATACACACTGAGATGTTGTCCACGGAGTTGAACTTCATACATTTGGTCTTAGATAGATTTAATTTTAATTTGTTTGCTTTCAACCATTTACTCATGTTTTCAAGGTCCTCATTTAACTGTTCACACATAATTTTCATATCCCTTCCACTTAATATATATTAAAGTATCATCAGCAAACAACGGCACTTTACTGAACTTAATTGCACTTTTAATATCATTAATGTAGATAAGAAAGAGAATGACTCGTAACACTGATCCTTGTGGTACGCCAATATCCACTGTCAATGGGTCTGATAATATGTTATTAACTTTTGTTCTCTGCGACGTTTCCTCCAAATACGATCTAAACCATTTCAAAAGCGCATTTAAAATCTAGGAATATAGCTACCACAGCATTGCCATCATCTATTTCCTTTTTCCATTCAAATTTTTGCCAATTTAAAGCTGTTTCGCATGAATATCCTCCGCTGAATCCTGACTGCTTCTATATCAGCAATTGGTTAGCTTCTATGTACATTACTAGTTGATTCGCCATATGGTGTTCCATAATCTTTTCATCCACTGGAAGCATATTATTGTATTACTCACTTTCTCAATTGGCATAACTGTCGACTCTTTCCAACATCTAGGAAAAATCCCTGTTTGTATAGATAGGTTTATGATTTTCATCAGGATAGGGCCTATTATCTCTATCAACTTAAAAATTATATCACAGCGCAAACCATTTGCATCTTTTTTGTTATTGCACCTTTCAATTATATCACAGATTGTAAATTCATCACAGTAATGTATTTGAAATCTAGCAGTTAATGTGGTAGTCGGTAACGAACATTGCGTAGAAGAAATGGAACCGTGCAATTCTTTGATGCTGTTCACAAAATAGCAATGTAACTTATTTGCTATATCAAATGAGTCGCACACATACTCCTGGGCAAATTGCATGGCTGAAATTTCATTTGTTTTATGCGCATTTTGTACTAGATCTTTAATAACTTTCCATAAACTTCTTTGATCACCTGACCTAGCATCTATCTGCCTCTCTATAAAATTATTTTTTTCCTTGTATATCGCAATCTTATAACAATATCATATATGTCTGTAACGACTCCACTGAATCTCATTCCCACTGTAAACAGCTTCGCTGTAGGTATTTACTGTTTCTCTTTCTTTTTTTCTCCAACTCAGGTGTATACCAGTTATAATTCCCACTTCGCTGTAGTACCTTGTTGATTGTATTCTTATCCACACATTCTTTTAGTTTTGCGTGAAAAAGTGTCGATAAATCGTTTATATCTTCCAACAAGTAAATGTTTGCTATATTGACCTCATTCAAGAGCTCATCAAATCTAGTTTTATTACTTTAAGACTTTGATGGCCCTCCCTTTGTCCTTTAGATATTAATTCTACTTTAATTGTTTCATGATCTGATATCTTAAAATCACAGTCCATTTCTAGGCGTATATTTCTTGAGTCCACTCCTACAAGTACATAGTCAATTAAAGTCCGAGAATAATCTGTGATTCTCGTTGGCTGCATTACTAATTGTTTTAACCCCTGATCAGATATAAAAATTTTCAAATTTGTTAATATTCAAATCTCCGGCCACAATAACATTTTTTTCATTACTCATATGCTCCAAAAATCAGTTAGAAATAAATGAGTTAAAATCACTCACCGGCTTACTAGGGAACCTATATAAAGCTACGACTGTCCACTTTTCATTTCCTATCCACACATATATTTTCAAAATCCACACCAGTTTTCATTGACCCGTAACGTTTTTTACTGTGTATTGAATTCCTTTTTTCACATAAATTAACCCACCGCCCGTATGCTGTGAACACGAGTTACAGCTTATAGGCACATAGTTAAAAATCTTAATTGCCGATTCTTCTATTTCACTTGTAATATGCGTATCTGGCAATAACAATATAGTTGGTTCCGCTTTTTTATTAATAACCCCAACTGCGTTTTAGTCGATATTAGACCTTGTATGTTAAGATAGTAAGTATAATACCACTGCATTTTTGTTATTTCCATCAACTAGCTGCTACAACCACCTTTTCCTTTCAATATTCAACTTCCTTTTAAACACTTTCCATTCTGAATCATATGCGTGATGGCTAACATCTAAACTCAATTCCTCGTTAATTCGGACGCAGTTTACACACCGCAAGGATAGAGCTTTACAATCTTTACCATAATGCTCTTCGCCACATTTATAGCATTCTTTCTTTTCAAACTTACAATCTTTACTTATACGATTCAAACCTAGACACCTGTAGCATCTTTTAACATAAAAAGCTTCTCCGACATTATATTTGTCCCTGCCAATACTAACTATTTCTTCTTTCATTACCATATTAAAGCTTTTCACATCTAGTTCTATCACTACACAATATGATTCGCGATATCTAATAAGATGTTTTTCCAAAGAGTTTTAAACGTTATATCCGCTTCAAACTGCAAACTTTCATTTTGTTTTCTTAAACAATTATTGATCTCGTTTTCATCCATTTTCTCGCTAAAGTTATTTATACGAATTCTTGGTTTTCTATCATCCACTATTTTAACGCTATAATTTTCACCTAATTTGTTTTCCACTTCACCTTTAAATTTTTCCATTGAGTTATTCTTATCACATCCCACAACAATAGCACCGTTATTTAATTTCTTTATATCAGTTACCTGAATACCTGAGTTTCCAGGATTTAAGTTCGCCTTGATTTCTTCTTTTGTTTTTTTTTTGGTTTAACAACTACCGCGGTAGTCTTTCTCACTAAATTCGCATATGAATCTTTTTCCTGTAGACTATTACCAATTGCTTTTTTAATTTCCGTAATAACACTTTTCTCCTGAACACCATTTCTCTTTTAATTTTTTAAAACTTCTTCAACATTTCTTTCATAACTCACTAAATTTTTTTTAATCTCTGTAACACTTTTTTCAATAGGTATGCTGCAAGATTTTTAATTTTAATTGCAGTTATCGCACAAAATCAACAAAAATTTTCTTTTGCAATTGTTGACACATCGTAATCCGTTAATGCCAAACATTTCATATGGAATACACAGCTACAGCCACCTTTGCATAACACAAGGTCCGTTGACCTTCTAGGCTTATCACAAGTACTGCAGCTTGAATTCATTTTTGCACACACGCATTGATTTATTATTTAAAACCCGTTCGCTAGTAATAAAATTTTACAAAAATTTCTATATAAATCGCAAAGCTCATATAATTTTGTTTTAAACAAAACCAAATTTCCTCAGAAACTTTGTATACTTCTCAACGATCACCGCGAAAATATAAAACAGAAAATCGTTGTTATGTATCTTACGTACTGCTTATAAAATATCTATTGCATGTGTAATGATTTTTTTTTGTATATTCCTTTCTTGACATTCTAATTGGACATAGGGTAGATGAATGATCGATATTTAGACAAACGCTGCAGTACTTGTAATACACTTAATTTTACTGGTACTCGGGGCTTGAAGATTTTCTCGATATACACCCAGTACAAATTCACAAAAAAATAGATGCGGGTCTGATGTTGCACCTCAAACAACCCCGGTATAAAAGGTTCCTTTTTCCCTTTTTCATGTTGCCATGTTTGTTACACCTGATACTAAGAGTGATACGTAGTACGATTTCCTTAAACAACTTAAACAGCCCACTTCAAGAAGGTAATTGTAGAAGAGCCAGAATTGTGATCAGACTCTGTTGGTCAGTTCTTAACATACACAGTAAAAATTAATTCCCTAAAGTGAGTGGCAAAAATTTGTGCCACACAGGTTAGGCATTTGTCGATAAGATTAGGGAAAGCTCCACCTTGGATAAATTAGATTAGGTTTTTATTCCTAAAATGTAGGTAGGTTTTTCTCACTCAAATGCAGGGGATTTTTGTTTTCCCCTCCTAAAATTTAGGGAATATTCCCTAAAATGTAGGGAATATTCCCTAAAATGTAGGGAATTTTCATAATTTTTTTTTCTCCTACATTTTAGGGAATATTCTCTAAAATATAGGGCATTTTAAATTGTTGTTTTGTTTTTGTCCCTAAAATGTAGGGAATAGGTGATATCACCACACCACTCTCCAACATAGGTGAAGGTGATAGAAGACCACCCCCTTTATAAAACATAAGAATGAGCTGAATAGCTCATTTCTTATGGCCCATACTACTAAGTAGTACGGTAGCTCTGGTGCGCTAGGCACGCTCAATCAAAATATTGAAAAACAATATAAGACTTGTTTTCAAAAACAATGTGTGAATTATATAAACGAAAATATATTTCCACAAAAAATGTAACATAATACCTAATTTATTGAATGTTCTCTTCCTTATATCCAAGAGAACTTAATATTTCGGGAATTTTACGTACTCTAGAGGTTTCCTGCAGCCAGATACCTAAATTGATTGAATATTCCATTGATTTGGGGAAATTAAACTGATTTTCCTTTTCTATCAGAGAAAATTACATTTATTTTAGGGTAAAAACGTGTCTTAAATTTAGGGATTAGTCCTAATATTTTTTACAGTGTAGCTCACCTTTTACGTACTTTAAGGTTTCACATCGAAAGATAACTCTGAATCGAACCACTTCTATGGTGTAGTAATAAACATACATCACGACACTTAGGTTAGAATCTTTCGTGCCCACGACAGGGCTAATGTGGAAGCGCTAAAGGATATTTTCCACAATTCTGCTACAGAAAACTAAATGTCTGGCAATTGCTCGGCAGGGCTACATTTTACTTTCAATGCCCTGATCAAACAATTTGTCAGCTCTAACTTAGTAACGGCATAAAAAATCAGGTTTTTATAAGCTCTCTCTAGAGTAAAATGAGGTACTTGTTAATTAGATGCGCAGTCACGGTAATGTTTCGGAACTTGTCCCTTTAAAAATATTCAATGTCTGTTGAAATCTTTTTATTTGTTAAATTCGAGAAAGAAATTGAGAACAATGTTGGTGTACGTTGTTCCGCGATATATACATGTATATGTAGTTTTCCATGTTTACATAACTATACCAAGGCGGAAGGGAGAAGAACGATCTAAATCACATTATAGTATACATGGTATCTCATGTGTTGTAAGTTGCTCTTTAGATGCTCACAAAAACTAAGTCTAAGTCTGTATGAAATGCTGATCCAAGTTCACGCACATACAAATTTCGCTCTAATGAGCTGTTATTTTTGTAGAAAAGTATAATAATGTAATTCTGAATGCTTTTTGTCTTCATCAGAAAGAGTCAGGGAACATATTTTTATTATAAACAAGTCAAGTAGATAAATTCAGGTAAATTTTTTACCACTTCTGGGTATTGTGTTAATATAATGAGTTCAAGTGCAAATAGTGATACTGATTACGACAAGCCATTGTGTAATTTAATCCGTAAAAGAATATCTTATGGTCGCATTCGAGAGGCTACAAAGAAGTCACTCCTATGGAACCGTTAAATCATGCGATTGTACGAGGTTGAAATGTTTTGAGAATATAACTAAGAAGCAGAAACGTATACTGATCAATTAATTTAATGGCCTCAAAGATGAGCACAATAACCATCTATGCGGCCTTGTAAGTATTCTGATGTAAGACGTCAAATTTGCCAACACCAAATATTAGCACCAATGACGTTTACTGTAATGAAGGCAACTAACTTTTATTAATTTTAATATTCAGGTTTTATCTACAAACCAATCAGTGTTTTATGTACCCTTAAACTGTGGCAAAGAAGGGAGCTGATGAAGTCATGTCATTTTTGTCCCATTTTCTCTGCGAAATCCTCTAACCGCAATCAGAGGCGGATCCAGCTAGGGGGCGCGGGGTCCTCGCGCCATCCCTGAAGACCAGTGATAAAATTTGCAGTAGATCTTCTGAATTTTTCTAACAAAACGATTCACATCTATTCCACTGCACCTTTTTTAAAAAACGTAACAATTTCTGGAAGCATTCAATATGATACATTTAGGAACGCAGGCCCTAGCTAGCACCTTGGCCTTCGGTCATGGTTATTGAAGCCTATACAGAAAACAGGAAACGCGGATACCTGTACATGAGCTTCGCTTTGCTCCGGTCTTTGAAGCAAGGCAAAGCCTATGCATGTTAACACCATAGAAGGTTTATTTTATTTGAAAACAGCTACCCAAGGGTCTTTGATAAGCCTTCCATGTAAAGACGGCTTCTTAGAACATTATCGGCGCGGCGGCGTGCCAAAACAAACATTTAACCTTCTCTCTGTGCACACATATTTTAACATGAACCGTGTATAGGGGTGCAATTGCACCCCATAAATTTTTATTGTAAAATCTATATGAAAAACATTGTCTGCATAAATATTAACAAAATTTTCTTGATACAGTACCAATTTAAAAAACAAAATTAATTAAAATTAAAAAATGTCTAAGTTATAAGAATAGAAAAAAAAAAATTTAGGATGCATCGTCCGAATCTACATATTACCCCATCAATAATATCAATGTTGATGCATTCATTACAAGCAGTTTTACTGACATTTTTACTAGTTGGTTTTTCGCAAATGTGGCAGGTCATGATGTTCCTAGAGCGAGGACACATACAGCACCTGCATTGAAAAGATCAGGCACGTTATAGCCGACTTGTTGCATGGCAATCTTCATGCTGGCTTTTACCTATTTTGGACTTGACAGGCGAATTTTCAGAGCATTATCAAGCAATTGCCTGGATAAATATTTTAGAAAATCTTTCCGTTTTGAAGATTGCCTTTGTATATGCAACTGTGGCTTTGATAGCCTATGTAAGATCAAAGTAGCTACTCCCGCCAAATCAATCATATTGAGAAAAAGAATGAATCATAAATCGTTTCAAAACGAATATCGTAACAAAGAAATAAAGAGATATGTAGACACAATAACTGTGAAACAAATCAAACAGTAGAAAAATACTAACGCAGTTGCTTACAACATTCGGATTTCAATGAAAATTTTATAACAAAACTTCGGGGTGCATAAACAACCCTACACACAGTTAAACGCTCAAGTGCCTTTGTAGTTTCACTACTTCATCCATATTTACCAATTTCAATCCGTTTTTTTCGTGCAGTGTGTGAAACATATCACAGATAGCATTCCTGGAAGGATTTATTTAAGTCTTGATTAATTAATTTCTTATTTACGTTTTTAACACGCTGGGGCGAATTTGTACCCCTGTACACAGAGAGAAGAAACAATTGTAACTCGTAATTGGAGAAATTCAGCGAATCTACACAACGGCGAACAAGTCATTCCCCATTGTTGTAGTGAGTGTTATTACATTTAAGGCAAATATATAATTATAAATATTTTTTTTTTATTATTTCGTAAAATACAATAGTTAAATAAACACAAAATAAATCTGCAGATTGGGAAAGTCTCAATCAGTATCTTAGAGAATTTGATTGGTCGGTCTATTTTGCTTCAAGTGATGTTGATGAATGCACATTTGAATTTAGTACTACTCTAAGTCTCAGGCATGCGTGAATACATTCAGTATTTATACAGAAGGTCTTAACAACAGCAAAATCGCTCTTGTTTAACGATAAGTACAACCAAGCAATAAAACCTAAATAGTCTGTTTTTCGCACCTATCAATTGCAGCCATGTCCAGAACTGAAACACTATCCAAAGAGAAGAATTCCTTTTTGACCAGATCGTTAGAATATTGGCAAGACGCAAAGGCAACAGAGGTTTCTGGTCCCAGATCAAAACTATCAGGAGAAACTTCAGCAATTCCTCTATTCCTTCACTATTTTACAATGAAGTGATTGTTGACTCCATGTATAAAACTAATATTTGGACTGTTAGATTCACCTCTAATTCGCATTTTCCACCCATTATACTTCTCCCTTGTAGATGGGTACACAACCCAATATACATCTATACGAAATATATGTTCAAAGTCCTTAAGGAATTCAACGTCTCCATAGCTGCAGGTCCTGATAGTTTCAAGCCGCCGTTAAATAAAACCTCCTACTCATTCTTGGCTAAAGCTCTGCGAAAACTATTCTACTTGTCTTATTCGATAGGAAAATTTCCAATTGCTTGGAAACTAACTCACGTTCAGCATATTCCCTCAAATTATCGACCAGTTACAATCACGTCGATTCATTAAAAGGTTTTTGCATCTATCATTAACTCCAAATTAATGAAATATCTAGAAACTAATCAAACCCACAACGATCGCCAATATTGCTTTTCTTTTCTGACTTTTCTTATGGAACGTTGAAGCCTTAGTCTTCTCAATTTGTCTGGAGTTCAGCCCTTTGGATATTGTCCAAAAGAGAGCCTTGAGATCTTTGGTAATGTGGCAAAAACTTGTCATATGGACTCACTTTAGCACCGCCGCAATGTTGGTTGCTTTTCGCTCCTATATTGCTACATGCATGATCAATGTTCTGATGAAATGTCTAGTCTGATCCCGGATTCCTCCATGTAACACTCGCACTACAAGCCGCGCACATCCTTTTACCCTTCAAAATACTTTCGGTCGTGTGCGAACGAAGAACAGTCTCCAATCGTCTGTCTTTACTCCGCATACAATCTGCGAAAGTTTAAGGGTGACATACATCCGCACCTTCGCCACCCTCCTCACTTTCCCTAATTACTTTCTTTATCACCTTCTTGCCATGCTGCGCTTTGCATCATAGTTCATAGGAATCTCCTGAGGTTGGCTTAATAATATAAAAACCAAAAGAAGTCACACTTTCGTAGCTTGCCGACGAAGTTATATGCGTACAAGGTATGTATTGCATCTATTTTAAATAAATGAAAATGTGTAATTCCTGTATTTGACAAAGATGATTCGTGAATTTGAAAAAAATACATTTCCCTAATTTTACCAACTAAAATGGATGATTGGAATGTTTTACACTTCCACCATTTACAAACCAAAACAAAATGAATAATCTAACATCTCCTTTTACTTTCGATAGTGGCAAAGAACGTTGAGCAACTTTCTTCGTTGCGAGTGGTAGCCACTTGCTAATCTGTTCGACTCGTATCTTTTAAATGAAAAATTTTGTGCATTTGACATTTGCGCGAGTGGTGGCAAGTGTCTTCACACTTTTGGTCAGTTTTCAGCATATACCATTTTAAACCATAGTTGCGCCCCCCACCAGAATCCTGGATCCGTCACTGTCGTTAAGTGAAACATCTATGCGTGAATTTTGTGATTCCTGCGCGGGGCAAAATAAAATTTTTTACCTTTGTTAGATTTTTGCATTATATGATCCATGGACAGTAGCGGCTTGAATCGAGGGCATTCATACCTCGAATGCGATAAAGATTTCGGATTGATCAAACAAAAATCTAAAGTTGAAGTTCCTGATCAATGGCTCGAAGTATTTCGGACATCAAGATTCAAACCCATTCCTTTCGATGTGTATGACTGTAAGCAAAAATTTTTCATTCCTGGACCAACTTTCTACGGCAATACTACAGGAAAGCTTACTCATTTGCTACTAAGCCAGTTAGAGAAAAGAAGTTTAATAAGGAACACCCATATATTGTAGCAGTTTGGGAGACGGCACTGAATTTGTTGTAATGAGTAAAAATTCAATTTGGAATAACAATGTTAGTCCAGACAACCACTTTACTCTTACTCAATACCTCTTCCGAAAAAGAAATACGACCAACTCGAAGAATTGAAAACGTTCATCTCAGAAGAATTCCAGCATTTCTGTCAAGAATTACGCGATGATGATTTCGACGTAAGTTATCTCTGAATCTTCACTTTCTAAGATAACAAAATACTTTTGCTTTTTTGTAGGAACAGTGATACAAATGGACTTAGTTCATTCTTCCATCCATTTTATTTTTTTTTCGTTTAATTTCATTGCAGTATTTTTTTCAATTTGGATAAATCTATTACTAAAAGTCTTTGAAACTTTAAATTTAGGTTATCTCAGATTATTTTAAATGTGACTTAGATCGTTCATCCCCTGTGCTCTTCATACTTTATTAACTCACCCACTAAATGTAAACGCATTAACAGCAATATAACCCGAATTCAACATGTCAAAACACACCCAGATTATAACGTCATAAAAAATTAAATAGAAGACGCTGATAAATATTGCAAACTGTTGCTATCCTATAATTCATATAATAGTCATAACAATAAGTACCCACTACCACTAGTATGAATATATACCAATTTGTTTCTTAGCGGTAGTTTATAAAAGTCAGTATTATTTAACTTCTTTCTCAATTAATATTTCAAAAGCAATTGTTCCAATATTGTGGCAATATTTGATCAGCTATGGCAATAGAAAAATTTACGCATAATGAAGAATTGTACAAAATATAGTATAAAAGTAAGTTCGAGATCTAACTTTCCAGTGTTGATAAAAAGGTGATCACCAAGATGTTCCATCTGATATTTTTGGTTTCTACTCTGGCATTAGCGTTCAGCGCTCCAATTGAAGATCTGCCTGTATTAGGAATTGTCGGAGGAGAAAGAGCGAATCAAATACGATTCAATTACCAAATTTCACTTGAAATCTTGGGACAGCACTACTGTGGCGGCACATTGATTACAACAAATATTGTCATTACAGCTGCCCATTGCATTCGCGATATGCACTCATCATATTTTCAAGTTCGTGTGGGATCAGCAGGCCGAGAAACAGGTGGCAAAGTTTTCCAAGTTGAACATATTGAAAACCATCCCGACTTTACATTCGAAACAGTTCACTCGGATATTGCAGTCATAAAATTGCACGGCAATGTGAAATTAAGCAAAACAGTAGGCACCCTGCCCTTGATAAACAAAGAACCTCTTGCCAACACTCAGGCCCTGATAAGTGGCTGGGGACACACCAAGGAAGACGGACAACTATCAGATGAGTTATTATTTGCAAAAATAAAAGTTTTTGACAGAGAATACTGCCAGAGTCGAATTGAGCCTTTCACAAAAGAAATGATTTGCGCCGGACAAAAGGAGGGAAATATTGATGCCTGTCAAGCTGATTCTGGTGGTCCATTGGTTGCTAATAACCATCTTATTGGTGTTATATCTTGGGGTTATGGTTGCGCCCAATATGACTCACCAGGAATTTATACCAATATCGCATATATGAGACCTTGGATTGACGCAACTATACGCAAACTTACTAGCAGTAGTACCAGAAGTATTTAGGGTGACAATTTATTTTATATTTTGAAGAAACTGAATAAAAGAAAGATAAAACAGAATATTTTTTTTTATGTATGTATAGTAGTTAGGTTACAATTTTATTACGCACACCTATTGCTAAGATAATCCCGGCTGAATATTTAGTTTTTTTTTTGTAATAGTTGCGTTACAAAACACTCTGTAAATTTCACTGAGTATTTGTTTCAGGATAATTAAATTACTCAGTTAATTGGGGCCTCTAATGTATGTAAAATATACAGGATAAATTTAATATTTGTTTCACGGTAACTGAATTACTTACGTTTAATTAGAATCTCTTGATACACATAAAGCGGGGTATTTTGAATAGCAGCGCGCATGTTTAACTTTTATTATGACTCTGTTATTCCATTAATTCAAGGGAAGCGTCAGGAGGCGATGAAGATGGTAATTTTCAAAATGTTATTTTTCAATGCAATTATTGTTTTGGATTTTCACCGTCTATTGGAGAATACAAAGTTTATATTTTTAGCGGCCACCAGTTGGCGCTGTTATCAGAGTAATTGCAATTACCCAGCAATTTTTGAGGATATAGAATACCCTGAAATTACTAGCTGATTTTTTTCAGAATACTCATGGTATTTGTTGATACACATGAAGTGAAAATATAATTGTTCCATACCACCGGTCATTTTTTTCCTTTTTTCTCGATTCATTTACTTGCTACACTTACGAATATTCATTTGCTCCTCTCATATTTCATATGGATTTTTTATTATCTTTACTAGCTAAATGGCAATGAATTATATTCTGTGGCACATATTATAATTCTAGAGACCGCCAGATGGCACTGAGAACATTCAGCACGGAAATTCTTGTGTATATTGTGTGTTTCGCAAGAACTTGTTAATTTTATGGATATTTTTCAGTTCACCTTGGGTTAATTAGTCACACACAAGTGGTAAAAGTAGACTAATTTAAACACCTAGTAAAATGAATCTGATGCATCAGTTCAGAAGAATCTCATCTTTTCCTAAAAAGAGAAACTAAAGCCCCTACCGAATATTTATATGACTATACATATATGTAGTTATTATGTAGTATAGAATAGACCGAATAGTGGTTGTGTTTAACTGCGAGAGATATGGAGGGAATAATTCTAACCATATAGGAAATGTTGTAAGTGCTTGTCTACTGTTCACGCCACTTTAAATTTTACATAAATATATAGAGATAGATTAATTTAAATTAAATTAATTTTGAATTATAATTAGTGCACTTGCATTTAAATTTTGTTTTCTCTTATTTTCTTCTGAAATATAAATAGTAATCAATTTGTATAACAATTGAACTCATTTGTACTAGTCAATAATAACCTAATTTCCGAACATCAACTGTATGCATTAAATTTATTGTAATTGACGTACTACATTAGTCACTTATGTCTAGAAACTTTTACTTCAGTCTGAGGAGGCATTGAATAGAATTCTTGTGTTGAGTCAGTGGTAACAAGGTAAATAAAAATTGGAAGGAATTCAAAGACAGGCATAAATTCCCAAAACCTATTGGAACATAGAAAGGGTATTTCATGGTCCTTCGGGGTAAAAAATTGATAACAAGCGCAATAATAGAAAATCATTTGGTGAAAAACATGCAAAAGTTCTAGCCAAAAGGGGCTTCATTAAGCTTTCGACCGAAGTGGTGCATATTCGGTTTACTGTGAGCGCCCAACGGCAGATAAGTAAAATGTTACTCATATTTGTTTGGATTTTCTTTGGATAAAGTGTTGTGCATAAAGTTCTGCATCAAAAATAACATTATTCATCAAACAAGAATAGTTATAAAATTCCGTTTAGTGCCGGTATTCATATCGCTGCAATTCACAAAAAAAAGGGAAAGATATATGCACAATACATTTCGACAAAAATACTAAAGCTTTGGGCTTGGGTGTAGAGAAACATACAGTGCGAAGAACAAGTCTGTAGATTTATCAACTACACAAACCAACACCAAATTTATGGTAGAACCCGTCGAAAAAATGTATTGGATAAACTGTCACACTTCTCTATGGAACTTTGAAATTATATAAATTTTTACTTTCATTTTATTTTATTTTCACAAAATTTTATAAATATATATAAGTCTTATAATATAAATGAACAAAAATGAATCTTTTTCAGATATTTCGCCATTTAAGATTACACAGCATAATATATTGAGTGAATAAAATGAACATTGTTTTCAGACAATTTAATTTTACCCATCTTTTAATATAACATTTTTAATTGGAAAGATTTTGGTGAATTATTATTATCATAAATTAGTCAAGCAGGTAAAAGTACACAACAAGCGACGAACATTATAAAAACAAAATTTATATATATTATCATATTAACAAATACCTGTACCTACGTCTGTGTTTCTTAATATAAATAATTAAACTGATATCAGTGTTTTCCAAATTATGATATGCGTATGCGAAATATTTTCCATTCTTGGCCATAACCTGATTGATTGCATTAATAAATTATTTTATCTGTGTATAATCATGCTTAATCGTATAAACATTTCCTATTATCGATTTTAATTCATTACACGGACTTTTATTAATCAATCGTCTAGCCCGCTGCATTAGCAAAATGAGTGACGCTCTGTTGCAAGAACAACAATCGCTGCTCGAACGATTTGACAAAGACTTGAATCTAATTTGTGCAAGACTCCCACTATTAGAAAAACTATCGGGCATTTTACTGGCCGTATTAGAGTCCTCGATGAATACTAGGAGGAGTTTAGGAAAAATAATACTCAAAAAATAAAGAGCTTTGTAAAGCAGATTGACATTCAATACGGAGAGACGTGACTGATATGATCTCAGAACTACAAGACAAGAGAATAGATACTTTATAAGTCCCTAAGCCTAAGTCTGATCTTGTTACTACAAACTAC